>VZRE01002872.1:98086-111818 GCA_013396775.1 Cephalopterus ornatus
CCGGCCGGGGGGGGGCGCGCCCCCCCCGCCGCCCGCGTGGCCCTCACATGGCGCTCGCCGGGAGCCGCGCCGCGCCCGCGGAAGCGGGAAACCCGGGACCGCCCGGAGCCTCCGGCCAGCACTGCTCACCCCCGGGCCCGAGCCCCGCGCGACGGCAGGAGTGTCCAGTCTCCGGGACCGCCGGGGCTGCTCAGCCCCCGGGTGCCGGGGGAAAGCCCGCACCCCCGGGGCACGGCGCTGCCGGGCAGGAGCTGCGTGTAAATCCCCCGAAGAGCCCCGGCCCCTGGGGCTGTCTGGGCTCGACGCCGCTCCGGGCGGCCCGACTCGCTCTTTCGCCTGCAAGAAGTAAGCTCCCCGCAGTTTCTCTTCTCTCCGAATTTCCTGCCGGCGGCGGTGCCGGGAGGTCAGGCTACCCACCCCGGGAACCAGCCGTGCCCCTCCGTGTGTCCCGCTCCCGGCTCACCTCCGACCGCTGCTGCCCGCCGCGCTCCTGCGACATCGGCTCTCCAAAGAGGCGGGAGCTCCAGATACGGGACAGCCGGCTCAGACCGGGGTCATGGGCGTGAGGACACGGCATCCATGCTGGGATAAAGAGATTTTCACTTTCGCTACTCGTCCTGTTCCTTTAAATAATAAGGAAATGCCACAGACTTCTTGTAAAGGCAAAGCCAGACAGGGACTGCTGAAAACACAGTTGCTGCAGACAAAAATCTCTCTATTTCACTATTCTGTCAAGAGTATTTTAACAGACTTAACAATGTTTCTTTTACCCTTCCAAAAACCTTCCTTGCATTTTAATTGCACCTTTACCTTGGCCTTCTGCTCTGGAAGGGAGTGTTTGCACTGACAGGTACTTCAACAACATCCTTGCTCTACCGCAGAAGTATTTGTAACTAATGTGCCTCCCTGGCTGTGCTCGACTCACAGGGGCAAACACACGGCCATGCAAAGAGGGTACATGCCCCCAAACAGCAGGGCAGTCAGTCATAAAGCCCCAGGCATCTTAATAAATCAGATACTTCCCTATTTTTCTGGTTTCCTCAGAAGCCTGAGTCATCTAGCTTAGATGAAGATGAGGTTAAAATGTTCAAAAAGTGAGTAAATACAGACTATCCTTTCAGGAAAATCTGGCTAACAGTTCATGCTGAGGATGAGAGAACTGTGCTGCCCGGGAGTCCAAGAGTCAAACTGAAGTCTGCATTCTGCCACAGGTTTCCTGGTAGGCTCTGGGACCATCAGGATGACTGAAACATCTGAGCATGACTTCCCCAGTAGGAAGGACTTCTCCCCAGCTGTTACACCTCAAAGCAGCCTGTGTCTTCATCTTCCAGGCTGCCCACGACTTTGCTTTTGCACTTTCTCAGAGTTCCTCCAATCCCAGAGGAGCTCTGAGAAGCTGTGAGTCTCTCCGGCCCTTATGGCCATGGGGACCACAACTAGGATGGGTACCCTTGCCAAAATACCCTGATCTCAGCTACATCCCCAGGCTGCACTGGGTCTCCCACACATCACACAGGATGCTCCCTGGTTTCTTTAAAAGCAGTTTTGCTTCTTTTCTCCTTTCCTCTGTCACCTAACATGCCAAGAGCAGGATGTTCACCGAGGGGGTGCTCATGGAGGTGGCAGAAGGTGTGGGTTCAGTGCCATTCTCCAGCTGAGGAGATCCAAACTGGCATCTCCTGGAAGGCAGTGCTAGCCACCAGGCAGTGAGTTATTAGAGGGTGAATTGCTCTCAACTGCTCCTTTGAAACAGTGAAACAGTTCAATTTGCGTTAACTACACCTCATGCGATTAAAGAAGTTATGGGCACAAGCAGAGACTTAATTGGGACAGTTGCATAAAAAGGAGCAACTGAACTCTTGCTGCCTTTGTAGCCAAAGCACAGTTGCAATTAACAGGACTAGGAGCTGGTATTTTCATAAGCTCAGGCAATAGGTATAGTCTTTTGCAATAAAACCCATGAACCATGCAGACAAAATACCTCAACAGCCCTTCAGTGTGATCTGTGGGAAAAAAAGCCTGTTCCATGGAGGGACCCCACATGAAGGTCTCAGGCTGTTCTAGGAGCAATGCTGCCATGTGTGCAGCCAGCAGCTGCAGAATAAGGTTTCCAGGACACCACAAATACGGGACAGGCCAGGGGACAGTACCCTTGAGCCTGAATAGTCTGTTCTTGTTCAGAACAAATGGCAAAGGAAATGACAAGTCAAAATTTGCTTGTGGGAACAAGTTTCTACTTAGTATTAAAGCTATCTCTGGTACATCTGTAGAAATGCCTACACAGTAATTCCAGGTAGTGCAGCAGTAAAGGCAGAGCGTTTCTGTGCAGGAGAGAAAACAAGCTCAGAAAGCAGCCTAGTCAGCTGAGTTTACATTTTATAACGGCAGCTGATCAGTGATTTTTGTCTGCACTGAAGCAGCCTACACACACGCAGACTAGAGTCCCTGATCACAGCTTAGCACAGCGTAGCTCTTCTGGAAAAAGGCACAGATCAGAACCGGGCCTCAGAGCACTGTCAGTGTCCACATGAAGATTTATGGAAGAGGAGCTTCCCTGCACCATTTGTAATCCCCTTTGTTCAGAAACTATACACAGTAAAAGTGTGCAAGGATACTGCTCCGATTTGCAAGTTTTTCTCGAGTGGGGATGGCCCAACCTCACTGGCAGTAAGCACCTCGCAGACAGCACAGACTAACGAACAGCGAGATGTGTCGTCTCACCCCAAAAGGCAGAGAAATTCAAACTCAGTTTGCAAATGTTGCCAAGCATCCATCACCATTGAGCTGTCTTACAAAATTCAAAGGCTATATAAAGAAAAACTACCAGACATTTCTTGATGCAATACCAATTCGTCCTGAGTTAAAAATAAGAAGTTTGGATGTTGTGACATTTCAGTAGAAGCCTGATTAAACGCTTGTCTTGCACAACACTGCCAATTCGTGTGAAAAGTTAACTGAAGGACACAAGGCTACTGGAATGGGGAAAAATGAAGTGTTTCGTGTATTTCTGCCAGTGGGAAGAATAGATCCCAGGCACAGCTAGCTGCACGTATCACTGGCTATAGAAAATTTTAATAACCATTTGAAAACCACCTGAACATTCAAGTGTTGAGTTTAGCTCATCACAGAACTTGCATTTAAAGGGAAGTCCTCTGACACCTTCTAATGCTGCTTGGCCAAAAGTAGCCATCAGGAGATTTTTAAATTCAGTTTTTATGTTGCACTTAGAATCTTGACTGGTTTATCTTTCTTTATACTATTCATTTGGCCAGTGTTTCCAGATGCATTTGTTTTATTTTTCCACTCAGGTATAGTTGAAACAAAGGCCATGGAACAAAGCCCGACTGCCCTAGCGTGGGGCATCCATTCCCACTTACTTCAAATCCTGCACAGACCATCTATCCCGCAATCTCTTAACATGAACACACACTGTAGTGTGAATCCATGAATTCACTTATTAAGTCTTAATCCACAGTGCTCTCTCTCTGTATTTTGTAAGGCATTTGTTCTACCTCGGCCATTTGTGATGGGACCCCTTCGAAGAGACGCACCTGTTTTCTGTACTTACCTACTATTCGCAGAGAAGAGCAGAGACTCTTCATATTAACAGAGAAAATGTTCAAATACTATGATGGTAGCCATGCAAAATCTTCCAGGGCTCACTTTATCTGGGAACACTCAAAGAGTATCGGTTGATCTTGGTGAAGAAAGCCATGGTGGGGATTTTCAACGCTGCACAGAGCACAGGCACTCAAAGCAGCTAAAATAGCAAGTTGCTGTGTGAAAAGCCGTCTCAGTCACACGTTCCACAGCTTTGCAGCTCCAGTCCCTCTCACATCCTGTCCTCTCTTACATTAGATGCTTTGTAGCCCTGAGATTAATAACAGTTGTGAGTTCAAAGGCAGTAAATTGAACTACTTCAGTTACTCAAGCCAAAATTTAACTCAGATGTCTTCTGAAGTACGCTCACTGCTCAGTCACCATCTATTCCAGGATTAGAACTGACAACGTTATCTGAAACTTTTATCTTCCTCAATTGATTTTATTTACTTCATATAAAAACACACATTTGTATTTACAAGAATGACGGGAAAAATATTTACATATGATTACATATACAAAGTCTCGGTTGAGATGCTCACCTTTACAAAATAAATGATGCTAAAATCTGTCATGCTCTAGTGAGAATTTTAAGTCTCTTAAACATCAGATTGGACCAATCCTCTTACCACAGTACACTTCATGAACAAAGCATCTAAAACTCCCCTTCATTTACTGTAGAAGGAATGTTACGTATCAGACATAAGTATTTACTGCAAGCACATGAAACTGTAAACCAGAAAAGGTTATAAATAGTTAAGGCACGATGCTTAATCTAGCAATACTGTGCAATCCCCTAGGTACTAATGGATAAAGAAAACAAAAGTGAGCAAGTTCAACTGAATACCATTTACTGGTACCCTGTACTGATCTTTAGAGTTTAGTCAAACATCAGAAATGCACACATGACCCAAGTCAAGATCCTGTAATGTGCAGAAATACTGTCCAGGAAACCCCCAGACTGCATAATTGGATTACATGAAATGAAACATCAGACCCCCCCCAAGATGTTGATGGTTAAATTTCTATTTAGAAGAGCACACTGCAAATAAATACATACAATTACTAAAAATCCAAGTTTAAACAAACATGACTATAAATAAGCCGAAATAACCTATATTCACAAAAGGCAGAATAGCAGGGACCAATGTCACATTTGTGTATGGATTTTCTAAAAACTATAATATCCTATCAAATGTGGTGTTTTCAATATGGTCCAGTGCGAATTCATTTATTAAAATAGAATCCACATGACTCAGTAATTAATGAAGGTGCATTAGGAGAACTAGACATTCTCCAACCTCTTTAGAGGCATGCTGAATGTAAATGAGCATTCAGTGGTTTCCTAAAGACTGCCCACATACATAAAGCACGCACACGAACTCTGAGAAGAGCAAGGACTCAAGCTAAGTGCTGCAACATAAGAGCAAAAAATGAGAGTTAAATGGCAAATACACTTGCTGGATATTGGATGCTACTGGTATGCACAGGCTTTCATATAACATCAGCACGACAGTAAAAATACAAATACTGAAGGATACAAACCACAAAGGATTGAAGACTAAATTAAGGAAGCTACAATACATAGCACTGAGACGAGATAAGCTTTAAGGGAAATGATGAAGCAAATGGAACAAGAGATTCCAAACTGAAAATACAAAATGAGAAATTCATGCGTGGAGAGTAATCTTCCTCCGTCGAAGTGGGTAGCGCTTTCTTTCTGGTGAATCTGCAGCTTTTTTTCTTTTTAGCAAAACATGAGGAATTTTACTGGTATCAGTGTCTGTTGGTGTGACTTCTCCCGGTGGTACAAAATTTTGGGAATTATTTTCCTCCTTTGCCTTGCTGCCAGCAAAGATTTCTTGCCGCAGCTTGCAGAGTTCCAAGGTTGGTTGCCAAGTTAACACTTGGGAAAGACCTTCTGCTCTTTCTGTGAGTGTTGGAAGAGACTGCAAAAACAAACCCAAGTATCTCAAGTTACATGGGAAAAGTAACAGTTACAATGAATGAAGTATGTTCATTAGATTCTGACAGGCACAAAAGCTTCCGTGTCTGCATAGAGATGATCCTGAGGATGGTGGATGAAGGTTGGGAATGCAGAGCTACCACCCCAGTGGTGACAAGGGTCTGTGCCCAGAGGCCACGCAAAAAGTATGCCAAGGTTAAGTGTTCCGTCATGACATCTCTAAGCTGAGTAAGTATCACAGGAACACCACAGCTGATGCCTAAGCATGTACAGAAGTGACAAATGTCACACTCTATATGATGTCATACAGGTCTTCAAAAGATGTGTTATCTGTTTTGTGACATATTACCAGAGCAAGAAAATAAAAACACGTCCTCTTGGAGTGCACAGAGATCTCACCTTCATTGCTGCACTGATCTGCTTGGATACCACTTCTGCCACCTGCTTCAGATCTGCGATGTGAGCGTCTACAGAAAAACATAAAGCCCAAATCACCTTCTGAAACGTAACCCCCTCCCCCCACTACTTGCTATCAGAAACCGGACAGAGAAGCAGTAGAGTCCCCGTATAAAACTTAAACCTGCAGCACATGGCTTTCATTATAGCACTCAGGATGACAACTGGTATGCTTTATCTTACTAGTATTATTCTTTATCACTCAAAATGCAGTACTGTCTAGCACTGCCAACTAGAACTCCCAACAGAGTTCTTCCCTAGAAAACCTACAGCTTATGCAAAACGTGAGACACAAAGCCACTATTTGACATAAGAGAACAGCTGTAAATAAATAAAGAATTATACAAAAAGATTTATTTCCAAAACTTTCAAGCTCACATTACATTTGATAAAAACCACACAAAAGAAGGAGAATAAACACAACTGTGGAGAAAATGAGACAAAAGGAAATCCTTTTAAGAAGGGGAAATAAATAATCTTATGTCTCCAGCAAGTTGGCTTTTACAATAAAGGCTACTTTTTTTCTTCTGGCTTAACTTACCAAGCATTAACACCAAAAAGAACCAAGCATAAACAACACAAACTGCATTAATTCTGCTGTGCTAATTAGGAAGGAAAGAGGAAGGGGAAGGGGAAAGGGAAAGAAGCTTTCAGGAACACTGAAGAAGGTAGCAGGTGCAGAACACTGGGAGGAATATGGCATATATTTGATTGCAGTAGCAATATGACAAGATCATCAACACAATAATTCTTTATTCAAGAGTTAAACTCTAAGCTATTATAAAACTGTTTGGCATGTTCTCCACCATCCAGAAAACTCAAAATGAGCGGACCAGTGTGCTTCTGGGAACTAAGCATCCTCATCTCCCCTCATTACTTTTCTGTAGGGTTTTAGTGCCTGCAGTAGCACACAATGATAGAGGGTGCACACACCCCTAATGCCTGTCAGGGTTAAACACAGCATTCTGCTCTGCAGTCAATCTCTCTACTGCTGCTGGAGGTAATTTAAGTCAGTCAGTGTATTCTAGCACAGGGTTATGGTGGCTTCTTGCTGAAAGGTGGTGAGCAGCAAGAGACAGTGTTTGTTAAACTGTCAACACGTCCAATGTGCTGATCAGACATGGTTTAGGAATGCATAACCCATATATGAACATGAATATGAAAATGTACCATCACTCAGAGTTTAGAAGAATAAAAAGTCCAACAGCAGCCTCATAAAACACACCACAGAGGCCTATGGATGAACATTTCCTAAAAGAAGACTATATCCATAATGAAGCACTCTCACATTAGAGTGCTGGGATGAGAAGACTGGTGATGCTATGAAAGGGGAAGAAAGGCGTTAAGTAAAAGTAGAAATGATTATTTGGATTGTTATACAGAAAGGCTGGGCACACAGTTAAATGAAATTTGCCTGCTGGAGTTCAGCTTGACATAGATGGCATTATATTCCTCAGTGTTCAAGGCTTTCCAAAACATAGGGAAATGAAAAAAGGAAACGAAAGGTACTGAGTAATCTAAACATTTTTGGTTTCTGGCCACTGTACTTGCTAAACTGGGATACATAAACTTCCCAAAGACTACCTAATACAAAATTCAGCACAAACTCTATGCTATCTTTGCTACAACTTTGCTGTTACCAAACCCAAACAGACAATACCACTGCAAACTGTTACTAACTTTCCAGAAGTAGTTGATTCACATCAGAAGAGCATAGATCTTGGAATCCAGATATGAACTGACACTCTTTGTTGCTCCTGCTAGCTGCTCTGCTGCACAGGCTGGCGTTTCTGGAAGCAATGTCTCCCGTTTACAAAGAGGAAATGATGCTTAGAATGAAGTTGGATCAGCAGGGTGAGAACTGGAAGATTAAGCTCAGCTTCTCAAACTTTTAGCACCACTGCTTGTTACACCAGCTTTACATCATGGCAGTAATCTGTAGTGAGGGTTCTGTAACCAAGCTTTTCAACTTAGAACTGCACTGGTGAATTCTGTCATTTTTCCATACTTAAGAACAGGCAACACAAAACTTTCCATTTCTTAAGGCCAGCCTCAAGAAAGCACATCCCAATCACCCACTGCCAAATCCACCACCTTCCAAAGACTTTGTTCAAGGCATCTTTCACAAGCATGCAGCAAACATGATGCTGTTTGCAGTTTCGTGCCTTCATCAACCCTTACACATGACATGGGTAGGACAAAATCTGTGTCCTACTTTGCAAGTGATGTCAACGCTGCCATCCCTGAGTACTACACAACAGCTTTCAATTCCCTGAAGAAACTGACTGATTAGGAAGAGAGACTGAAGCATTTCTAGTATTCCTGTAAAAGGAACAGAAGAATGGCCAAAGTATAATGTCAGTGATCCAACTAGTTCCCCATCTGGCCCCCACCAGTGGTGAAGGAAAGAAGCAAGGAAAACTACTGGGGGTAGCTCTGTGACAATTCCTACCCAAACCACACACACAGAGTGGTCAGCTTCTGCCTTTAAGTACAGTGCCCCACTGCAGACTGCACTTAGAACAAAATAAATGGACACAAGAAAACTGAAGCAGCAGTACACTCATTTATGAGGAACTTGTAGCTATTTTAGTTAATTATTTAAACAGCCAATAATTTTAAACAAGTTTAAAGAAAGAAAACTTCTTAAACATTTACAGCTAGCCAGTAAGTAGGCAGTGTTTCCTCAGTACAGCTGCCATCCCCACGAAACCTTTACCTTGAGAAGGTTGAGATCTTATCTCTTCTGGTGTTACCACAGGCTTGTAGAGCTTCTGCATATTTAAAAAAAAAAGGGAAAAATTCTTAAATACTCTCTTGCTTTAACAGATACCTAATATACACACAGCAGTCAGAACAATGGAGACAGTGGTGGAATTATTTACATCAAGAATATATTAGAGGTTCATTTACTGAAAACAGTACTCTGGGTAACACAGTTACATTCACTGTAAACACGTATACAGACTCTGCTTTAGTTTGCAGAATTTTGATTATTAAAGCAGAACTGAAATCCAAGCATTTTAGAAGAAGCATTGCCACCTGCTGCATGACTGAGGAACAAGAGCTGCTCTGGCTTCTAAGGGGCCATTCACAAAAACAGCGTGCTTTCACTGAGGCACAAACTCCAACAAAGGGTACATTAAGACAAAAAGCTAAGAAAAAGAAAACTACTTAAATGACTTCATTCTAGCCCTGCAATTACTTATGCAAAAGTCAGAACACTGTACTTCAGAAACTGTGAGTCTTGTGACTTCACAGCAGTTAACTGAGACGTGAACTAAACCAATAATAAATGAACACAACCAATATTTAGCTATATTAAAGGTGGAATTAGAACTAACTAACAGGGAAGAAGGAAAAAAACCCCAAAGATGTGGGAACACAAGTTATATCATCAGCAAGTTAGTATTCTCCAGTTCGGGAGCTGTCTCTCAATCTCCTTCAAGCAAAAACAAGTCGGAGGAAAGCTAATTATTCCTCCCTGCCAGAGAAATTTTTTCACAGTTCACACATCTTCTCAGCAGAAGAACAAACATTGCTTGCATTAGCCTCAAACACTACAGAACTTATTGCCTGAAAACCCACAGGGTGATCTCCTGCTTCGGCAATTACAGGGAGATCACCACAATAAATTAATAGTTCTCTCCAGATAAACCACATCTTCATAGTTGCTCTTTATGCCTCAGAAAACACGCACCACAGGGTTAGCTAGGGTCAAGAAAGAACACAAAACATCCTCAACCAAAAGCAGAGAAATCACTAGTACCTTCACAGAAGTAGCTCTGAGAGGAAAAAAAGAGGCACTTCATTTGCAGAGATCGACTAAACTTTCTCTATTTCTATACATACTTACAGAGATAAACTAAACTTTCTATATTTTGCAGCCACTTTTAATTGAAATAATCTAGCTGTAGAGTGATAGAAACTTTAAAGAAATCAGCAAAAGTAAAAAGGTAGCATGAGAGGCATTCTAAATAACTAATCCACTGTGGGACTCAGGTAGCACACATAGCTTTCCTTTTGCAGAAAGGTTAAAAGGCCCTGCTAAATCTTGATGTTCCGTAAATAGCATGTTTTATTTTAGCTGACTTAGTTTGTTTTACATACTTGACATAATGACAAAACGGAGAGATTTCTAACATATATTGCTTTTTATGATATCTTGGGTTTAAGACAAATCTGTACCCATGCTCTTTTCCTTACTGTAAATCTTTTCTGCCTGGCTAACTAGAGAGTTGATGTTTGTCAGTTTTAGACCCCAGAAATGCAATGCAGGCTCTTAAACAACTTTTGAAAAGCAACCCTGTCTTATTTAGTATAGAATAACTGAAGTCGGAAAGGGCCTCTGAGCACCCTACAGAAAGTAGGACCAACTAGTGCAGGTTGCTCAGAGCCTGAATCTCCCCAAGGATGAAGACTCCACAGTTTCACTGGGCAACTTGTGCCAGTGTTTGCCTCTTGTCCCTTTTTTTTTGTTTGCCAAAGGAATCCTAATTAATCAGCAGGTAAGCAAATGGTAGGCCTAACGTAACTGCAGGGAAGAAATCTAGCAACCAAGGACATGACTGGGTTGTTTAATGCCAATAATTACTTTACACTGAGTGTCAAAAACCCCACAGAAATTACTGCACTTATTCATCAATCCTCATTGCATTTTTTTTTCCGCAAAGTACTTAGTCAATGTAGTCACAACGTAGCCAAGAAAAAGTGCTTAGGAAGTCACAGACATTCTTTTTAACCACCATATACTGTGCATGATACTATTTATCTGCATGTAGTGTAACATTTAGCACTTCAACCAGTCTTCGGGCAAGGGCTTCAGAAACATGCGACAGTAGGTGCATACTGGCTTGTAAATCATGAGGCACCAGATTGAAAGAATCTGCTTAAGCAACTCGCTGAACTGCGCCACAGACCCAATTCACTCACAGTCACAATGCTTTGCAGTAATCCTCATTTTACTGAAGAACCAATTGATGCAACAAAACCATTTAACTATATGACAAAGAACTGAAAGCAACCATGGGAAGAAGCTTAAAGGTCAATATGAGATGATTTCTTTCTTCCAGTTACCCGTGGTCAGCAGCTACTATACGCAAAGTTTTTCTGAAAATCTTAGGTTACTCACCAACATCTCTTGCTCAGCTTTCATGGTTTGGATAGCATGCACCAGTATCTTTTTAGGCCACTGTTTACGCTTTGTTGCTGTCTCTACTATTAGTTCATCAAACTGATCTTCCAGAATTTTAAGGCTGGAACCTAAAAATCACAAGCACACAAAGTTGTTGCAGGAGTTCTCCTACAATTTTTTTTGGAGACTGATTTGTAGGAAAAAAAATTATATCTGAAATAAAAAATCATGCATTATTATCAACAAAGAGACACATATATGTCTTGAATCTGCTTGTTAAGGCAAGATAGAAATTGGAGCATAACTTGATGTTGGCCAGTTATTTTGAAGTAAACGAGCTGGGGGTACGAAGGGGAGAACCATCTGAGAAAAAACAAAAAATGTATTTCTCTATGAACTCTGAATTTATGAAGAAAGTCTTGAAAAGAAATAGCTGTCTTTTGAGGTCACATGTTTTTCAACTGAAGAAAAGAAATGCAAGATGCAGCAACAAAAATGGTTTATGTGTATGATTTACAAGCATTAAACAAACTCCAACTGTGCAAGCAATAATTTGAAGCCTGACTGATTTTATACCACACAAAGCACAAATATGCAGTTTATCATGACAAAATACAATGCCACCTTAATGAAACAGACTTCCTGGAAATACTCTGCATCCTGACAACACCTGCAATTACTAGTCACAACAAATTTGCAAAATATAAACATTCCTGCTTTCAACACCTGAGGCCCAAGAGAAAACATGGTAGGAGCTACCTTTCATAGTTCTTTTTTCCAATGTCAGGGTCAGACTAAACACCCTAAAACATATTTTCAGCTTTGAACTGGTGTTTTTATTACTGCTACTCTACTAAAGGGACTTACCTTCTTCAAGATTGAAAATTAAACTTAAAAATTTAAAAAGCTTAAGATACTATTTTAAAATTGGTCTCAAAATTTAGACAAGTAAACGCCTGCACTTTCCTGACATCCCACACCATTGTTACAAAGTGCAAAAAAAAAAAAAAAGTTAGAGAAGAAAGCAGAATGAACTTCTCAGTCTTATATTCTAGCCATGTGTAATTGAAAGGTTGTGCATATTTCTATATTCTTTCATCTGCACACTCCCTAAAATTTTTCTCACCCCGTGGAAATTTGAAAATTTGACAATGGTCTTTTTTTTTAATTACTTTTTAATTTAATTTTGCAAATACCTTAGCATTTAAATTCACTGTTCCCACTAATGAGTTGAGTACAACTTGCAAGCCATGCAATGTTTTCAATCTAGTGGTAAAGAATGGATTTTGAGCACCCTCTCGGGGTCACTCAGTGCAGAATCAGGTTGTTGCAAACCTCAGAAAGGCAAAATCAAGGTTTTAAGAGTTTGTGGGTTTGTTTTGGTTGTTTGTTCAAGAATCACCATGAAATCATTGAAGTATAAATAGGAAAGAGCCACTGGCCAACGTAAACACGGAAGGCACAAAATGTCAGATCTCTTGGTGATTCAAAGTGCATCAGAGATAGGCACACAAATAAATTTCTGTAAAATTAAAAAGCACAATGTAGTCCTCATGCCTGCTTTATGCCAGCTGCAGGCAGATGACAGGTTTAGCATTTTGCATCACGAGACCAGTGCATTTTTGATCCCGTAGTCAAAGGGGTTGGAGTTTTATCATTCTAGAACTACAACTGCAGAAGCTTCATAAAATCAGAGAACGGGTTGGAAGGGACTTTTAACAGTGATCTAGTCCAAGCCTCTTGCAATGAGTGGAGTTGCTCAGAGCCCAGGTTTGCTCAAAGCTTCCTCACCAAAAACCAGTTCAAGGAGCTCTTTCTCCGTAGTTAGTTCACTACATCTGTATTTTTAGCTTTGTGCAACTGTAAAAAGCATCAAGTTGCAGGCAAAGGACATCTCATACCAACACAGGTGAGCAAATGAATCACACTGAAGCTTTATTTGGACACCAGACTACCAAGACTCTCCACTAATATTATTCAAAAGACAGTTATTACAATCACACTGTGTGCATTACGTATGTTTATATATTATTATACATCAGTAATTTTCGACACTTACTTAATTTGTATATCAAAAAGCAGCAACAGACAATCTCTTAGCGTCCCTTGATTGGAAGGTATCTTGGAAAACGCCCCCAACACTCACGGCTGGAAGGGCCCTCGGGAGGTGACTCAGACCTCCTGCTCACAGTAGGGTCAACACCCAGTGCAAACCAGGTTGCTCAGAACACTATTGTCTAGCTGATTTTTGGAAGCCTTCCGTGCCGGAGAGTTACCCAACCTCCCCGGGCAGCCCTTTCCAGCGCCCAGTTGTCCCAGCAGCCAATTTTTACTTCCGCACGTCAAATCGGAACCTCCCGACTTTCAACCCGACCCTTCGCCTCCGGGCAAAACCGAAGGGAACCAAAACAAACCCGCCCAGCAGGAAACCAGCGCGTACCGCTCGGCGGGCTGGGGTCATCCGCGGCCTCCTCCCAGGGCTGCCCGTTAATGGTCACGTTCTCCCGCAGCGCTGTCTCGAAGTTCTGCAAGACACGGGAGAGGCTGGAATCCATCCCCGCCTCGGGAAGGCCGCC
>VZRE01002872.1:112343-136745 GCA_013396775.1 Cephalopterus ornatus
GGGGACCCCTTGCCCGCTGCCCCGTGGCCCCGCCGCCCGGGGAGTCTCAGCGGGCCGGGGGTCTCTGTGTGCCGCAGGCGGCCGTGTCGGCGCTGGTGGTGGTGTCGGAGCAGGCGGGCGAGTTCCGGAGCGTCGTGGAGCTGTCGGAGAGGTGCGAGGCCGGACGGGGGGCCCCGGCGCCCGCCCTGTGCCCCGCGAGCGGGGTCCGCGCCTCGGCGGGACGGGACGGGGCACGCGCTGCCCTCCTCCTCCTCGGTCAGGGCAGCCCTTCTTGCCTCCAAACTTGGGCTCCCTGGGGTCTCTTGGGGTCGAGCTTGGGTTCTCTGGGGTCTCTCACGCCGCCGATCCCTGTTCCGTGTCTAGGTTCCCAGAGTTTGTCTTGCCCTGCCTGGGAGTTCACCCCGTTCAAGAGGTTTCTCCAGAGGAGCAGCGCAGTGTTACTTTGAAGGTAAAACACAGGCTGTAAAATACGGCTGGGACTTTTCAGGACAGACGACAGGATGCTCCGGTCTGCCTGATTTACCTTCGGTTCTGCCCAGTGATTTTTCTGCTCCCTGTGATGCAGGAGACCCAGTGGACCAAATCCCAGGGTCTCGCAGCACATCCATTTGTCCATGTTATCCCTAAAGCAGAATTGTTCGCTGGAGTCATCTGGCCCTATTACTGCAGTGAAATGGTTGAAAAAATCCCAAGTGAGTGGTTTGCTCGCAGCAAACAGCATTTGCAGATGTCCCTTTGTTAACAAGGGAACTGGAAGGCTACTGTTTGTTACCTTAGCCTGAAAAACTCAGGGAGCTGCTTTGCTGTTTGCAGCCATTTAATGTTATCAAACTGTTTATGGGTCTTATTTTAATTACCTTTTCTGCTACTGTGAAAAGATAGCTAAAAATCAGGAGTATTTAAAATAAGTGTTATATACATATATAATGAAAAGGTTATTAAGTAAAGAAGGCAAATCCTGCAGGTTTCTAAAATCTGACCGCACAACTTGCAGTAACAGCAAGTTCTAAAGTACAGAATTTAGTAACAATGAAGAACAGTTTTACCATAATGCTGGGTTCATAACCCTTCCTCCTTGTAAAGGTATCTCTTACTTGTTCCTGCAGGATCTGGATGCTGCATTGCCACTTATAGAACTCTACAAAGACAAATTGGTGGGGATCGGAGAAGTGAGTAGAATTCCACAACTTGTTTAAACCTCTTCAGCAGCAGCTGTCACCAGAATTACAAAAAGTTAGAGAATGCTTGGTTTTCTATATGCTAGTATAAGCATTGCTTCCAGTCTGAACAAGCACTAATTTGTAACTCTCTTAATGTGCTTTCCTTCATAGATTGGCTACATTCCCTCTTTTCCTTCATAGTTTTTCTTAGAAAATAGATGGAATTTATGCTGGTGGAGTAGTAGGAAGATTGCGTAATTATGTCGTATCATCTTACACCTGAAGGCAGAGCCTTCCTGCCTTCTTCCCTGACAAAGTTAGGCTAAGCTGTGATTTCAGTACACCTCACTGACTTGTACAGTTCTTTTTTTTGATCCCTCATCTGTCTGTATCCATGTGTTGTCCCCTGTCTAACATTTGTTTATAAAGGAATTAAGGCTTGAAAGCTTTAGGGTAAACTGCCTTTTTTTGTGTGTGGGTACTGGAGGGACTTATGTCTGGTTCTGCAGTGGCTGCAGAAAAAGCAGTTATTGGCAGAGCTTTGTAGCAGAATTTGCCATGTTGTACTGTATATAAAAGACTTTAGTTGGTGTAACTGAATGGGGCTGCTTTGACAGACTTTAAATTTCGCCTGAACATGTTTAGATCAAGAAAGTACAGAAGTAATGGGTAATTTTTGCTAGAGTTTGGACTAAAGCTATGGGTTCAGGTCAGAAATTTTACTTGTACTGGAGATCCAGATTTGAGACTTATTCTGAAATAATATTCAATAGAATATAAAACCCCAGAAACCCAGTTACAGATTAAAGTGTTAAATACCCTTGTTAGTAACTATCTACCCACAAATGCTTTCGTAGTTGGAAGAGCTTATGGTTGAGAATGGATTCTTTTCTGAGTTAAGCTACAGTTGAGCTTGATTTAATTGCAGTCTATAGTATACATACTTTGAAATGCTTTGCAATTTTGAAGTGTTTTTTGCCTTTATATATCAAATGATGGTCTTGTTAAGTGTTAGGTCTGTAAAATTTTTTCCCTTCTCTTCTTGTACTGTAGGTTGGACTAGATTTCACTCCCAGATTTGCCAGCACTGATGAACAGAAGGAAGGACAAAGACAGGTTTTGATCAAGCAGATTGAGTTGGCAAGAAGACTGGATTTGCCTTTGTAGGTTTTGTTTATACTAGTAGGAGAATTTGCCAGATCTCAGTAACATGTGGAAATATCCCAAGATTTATAGTTACTAAGTGCCCACAGACCTTTTCTTAGATGGATTAAACTGGACACTGTCATTAGTGTCCAGTCAGTCTCCAGTTTAAGACTTAATTATAGGATTTTCCCTATGTTTACATTTCTGTGTTACACTTCTGTGTCCTGTCCTTGCTGTGTTGTTCCTACATCTTCACTAGCTACAATGATTCATACATATATCTTGAGGTTTTTTCCTGATAAAAGGTGTAATACAGATTAATTACTTCATGCCAAGCTGCTGTTAGTTTGTTCATGTTTGCAAAAACAAAAAAAAGTATTTGGCTGAACTTCCTAATGCCAGGCCTCTCCTTGGTGTGCAGAAATGTTCATTCCCGCTCAGCTGGAAGACCAACCATTAATCTCTTGAAGGAACAAGGTATGCTTTTAATGCATTTTCTGTGTCACAACTCTTGTCAATGGAATTTCTTCAGCTGTGCCATGCCCTCACTTCAGTTTGTGTGCATGAAACTTGAGAGCAATAGTGCAGAGATTCTGTATTCATTCTTTATGGGACCAAGGTCCCATTGGAAGCTGACATAGCAGCCCTGCTCTGTAACCCTGCTGATCATTTGTTTTGCTTCATTTCTCCAAGGTGCTACAAAGGTGTTGCTCCATGCATTTGATGGGAAGCCATCTGTAGCGATGGAAGGGGTGAAAGCTGGATACTACTTCTCCATTCCTCCTTCCATTATAAGGAGTGAACAGGTAACATTTTGTCCTGATTGCAGCTGGGATCTGCTCCTGGGAAGTGCAGGTAGTAGCTGACGGCTTATCATGATGGCTGCTGAGACGAGCAGTGCCTGTGCAGTTACTGTAACCAGACACTACTCAGGAGGTGTTTCAGTTGCTTATAGCATTGCACATTTATACTTTGGTTGAATTTCTACCTGGGACTTTTGCCTTAGCTAGGTTTCTAAAGGGAAATTTTGGCTGAAAGAGCTCAGCTGTTCCTGAGAAACAAGGGGGTTTTTCCTTATTTTAATGTGGTTTCTGGTGAACTCTTCTTTGGAAGCTTCTGTCACTGTACTGTTTTAGAGTAGGGACATGACACATGGAAAAGAACTAGTTTCTATCTTAGAGCTGTGGCACTTTCAGTTTTAAATGAAATCCATTCACAGTTGGCTAAGTTGCAGACTTATGAAGAGTTCTGATTATCACAAGCAAAGAAGCAGCTGAATTGCTTAAAGATGGCATTGCTGAGGTTCAGTGCTTTGTATGGTGAGACTACTTTTTTAATTTCTATTCTGGGCTGCTACAGGCTTTGCTAACCTCTTATTTTGGGATATCAGTCTGTTTCCGTCCTGCACCGTCATCACTTTCTTTGATAAGCTCAGGAAAAGTAAGACAGGAAAAGGCTTCATTCAAGTGGAGAAGGTATGAGGGATGGATATAGATGGGGATGAGGTTGGGAACTTGGAGGAAGGAAAGCAAACTGAGGTAAAAGCAGAGATGAGGAAAAGGTACACAGAAAACAGCAAAATTGCATTGGCAACTCTAAATGAAATGTGTTTACTGCAATATAACTGCGTGATTTAATGAGTAATAAGTGGATTCCGTGTTGAGATAACTACTGCAGATATGTAGAAAACAGGAGAATCCTAATTTGAAGGGACTTCTTAAGCAGCTCCTCGTATTCTTTCTTCCATTCAGAAATTGTTGCTAAAATGCAGGCAGTGGCACTGAAGTCTTTTGATGTTGCTGTTAAATGCAGGCAATGTCCTCCTTTCATAATTTTTTCCCACAGGTTTAAGTGCATAAAGCATTTAATAGCTGTCTTATTTTCTTCAAGAAGCAGAAGCTTGTGAAACAGCTACCTCTGGAAAATATGTGCTTGGAAACTGACTCTCCTGCTCTGGGGCCTGAAAAACAGGTAAATGATGAGGGGGGAAGGACTTCTGTGTATGTATATCCAAACCCACACCTCATGGAGGTCAGTTACTGGTTCAGGAGGGTGAAGTAGTGTAAGCATGGATACAAGAGATGAAACAGGTTACCAAGGGAATGTAATCAAGAAGAATAGATACATGTAATTTTTCTGGAACACATGCCACAATGTGACTGAAGTTGTGTTCGGAAGTACTGACTCTGAAGCACCTGTGGTCTGTAGGGATCTGTAACTTGATTGATTTGTTTCTTTGTTTTCAGGTGAGAAATGAACCCAAAAATATTTACGTTGCTGCAGAATACATTGCCAAAATTAAAGGAATTCCAGTTGAAGAAGTTATAGAAGTGACTACACAGAATGCACTAAAAGTATTCCCCAAACTTCAGAATTTTCTTCGGATATAGATTCAGAAACTGAAACATATGATATTGCAGAAAGTATTATTAATATTGTAATTAATAAAACCAACATGCATCTTGTGTTAAAGCGGAGTTTTGCTCTTGGAAAGTTCAAGAAGTGAGCAGTGTTATATAGCTGTATAGGATGAAAATAGGGAATTTCTCAGAGACCTTTGGTATGCACCATACTAATATCTTGAGTGTGATAAAGACATGTTGTTCATTTGCATCTCTCACGTCTCGGAACAAGTACTTCGTCTGCTGTGGCTTCTGCTACACTGACCAGTGTCCTGAAAAGTGAATCTTGGACTCCCTCACAGCACCTGTGTGCAGGTGGGCCTGTGAGATACTGATCAAAATTTTGCTGACTATAAACCAGCAATTGAACAAAGTGAGTTTTGCATGACACCTAATTGTCCTGTGAGCCGCTAAGCAACTGGAGGTTTTGTCCACACAAGTACTGACTTAGTCCATAACCACCTCAGGTACAAAATCATGTACCATAGCAGCTGATGGTGAAAAGAGTTTGGCTTTAAGATCTGGGCACGTTTCTTTAATGTGCCTGTGTTTTTGGGTTTTTTTTTTAATTGGAATCCTTCCTTTCTTCCAAGTTAGAGCTTCTTACTGGTTTGCCCCTTTGCAAAATGGTTTTATAATGCCCTGTTCTGAAATCATCTTGATGTCTGCTTTATAGGGTGGAGGGTTACAAGGCAAGAATTTGGGGTTTTTTCCTGTTTTGACAGGCATGTGGGTAGAGAAGGGATCAGCTCCTAAATAGGAGGAAAAATAAAAGAAGGAGAAAAAGCTTGCAATGTAAGTGATGCGTATTGAAGTTTTGTTTTCCTCTACATTGTCTTCCTCAGTTTCTTAAAACCACTTTGTCAGAAGGGGTTTTTGCTCTCTTTATCAGAACAACTGTGCTGTTCTGCTTTTTGACCAGAGTTAGTGTACTGAGTTCAAACATATGTTCCTAAACAGTTCTCGGCCTGCAGCAAACGACCAAACTTGCGTAATTTGTCTCTATTGCAACATGTATTCAGAGCAGCAAATGACTGAATCTTTGCTGAGAGTTTGATCTGGAGGAGTTACAGGCATTTGTTAACCTCGATCTACAGGCACCATTTCTACTAAATTGGGCGAAGGACTAAGTTTGCCTCCAGATGGTGCTAGGGTACAGGTGTGCAATAGTCTTAAGAATATTAATGCAATAGACTTGGTGATTAATAATCATGTCATTGGAGATACTAAACGTGTGATACCAGGCAGCCTTACTCGTGCTTAATGCTGCCTGTGTGATGGGAAGGCTCCTAGTATTGCATGGGAGTGCAGTTATGTATGAAGATGCTCTGGGCAAGAAGTCAGGCAGCATCCAAATGTTTGTGGAGTTTTGACCTAGTTATTTTTCTCTATGGAGTTCTTAGCATTGCATGAAAACACTGGTTTTGTGAAAAGGGGAATATTGGGTATTTAGACTGCTCAAAATCCCTGTCTCTGCAGGGAGCATTGCTCTGGTTCAGGCTTAGCCTTGCAGACAAGTGATACCTGGCCTGAGCATTTGAATCCCTTTTGCTGCTACAGTGCAACCAAAACGTGTAGACATGCCCACATCCTGCAGCTCCCATCTGGGATGGCACTGCGGAGGGTGGCCAGCCCCACCTGGGCTGAGGGGGCTCTGTGGGACAGCCTGTGCCCCTTATCCCTGCATCAGCAGAGTGTGGAGGTGCTTGTGGTCATGTGGGAGTGTGTTTGGGGCTTGGGAAGGAGACATGGAGTTGCTTTTCCCTGGGCCAGAGAAAGCTGGCATTGCAGCAGCCTTGGGCAGGGTGAGCCTGGCAGGGAGCCCACAGCAGAACAGATCGACTTTGTCCTCTCCTTAGACCTGCGGCGCCTGAGCTGTCATGGAGTAGATGGCCTGGTGCTCCAGAAAAGGAAAATGCAATGTCATTCCCACTCTGCCTTGGCATCCCTGACGCCAAACAAGGATCAGAAGCACCACCTTCTCTCTGTTGCCATTTTACTGTGTGAGCTGGGCCCAAGTGCCCTGCAGTCAACTCTGGGGGAGCGGGCAGCAGGCACTTGAAATAAAGTTGATACTTTGCACAAGAAATCCAACTTTATAAGGTGCTCACTCAGGACTGATGGCACTAATGTGCATGAGAGAGGAAGTGTGGTTTCTGAGCTGGAAAACGTTGTTGATGCCTCAGCAGGCATCCTGTGACTATACTTTTAAAGGGGAATTTAGCCAAGAGCTTGCATTTCTGCCTGCAGTCCTGAGCTAATACCTGGTCCAGAGGGGCTTGGGAAGTCAGGGTGGCTTTTGGGGAGGAGCTGTGGGGCTGTACACCATGAAGCCCTCCATCCCCACAAAGGTTGGCCTTAATATCAGTGTGTGTACTGAACCCTGTTGCAGCTTCTCAGATTGTATTGATAAATCATGTCCACTCCTGTGTAACATAAGACACTGAGGTGGTCAAGGACATACTGGAGGAAGGACCCAGTGCAAATTTTGCTGGATGGCATGCTTAGCTTTCAGGAAACCTGAGGAGAAAGGAGAGAGAAAGTGCAGAATTAGTGGGGACTGAAGTTTTCTTTTCAGTCATGCCATTAATTCCGGGGGGCATAAATGGCCCTGGTGACCTCTGACTCAGAGAGCTGGAATAGCACAGATGTTCTACAGCTGTATGGAGAGTGGTAGGTCCCGAGCTCCATCTGGTACATAGAGTCATGTGCTACAAACAGAAGATCTGGTTGCACTGTGCATGACTTCTCATGTCTCTGCCTTGCAGGATGTACACAGTGGGATAGAAAAATCAAGAAAGGTTTGGGATTTCTTTGACATAAGGCCTTCATAGTGCCTTGTGTGCTAGTCAGTACTTGTTATTGATGCAGCTCTGGCTGTTACAGCTTCTACCAGAAAAAAAAAAAGCTCCACATCTCTTGGTTCTTTCCAGGCTCAAAATAATACACACAGATGCACTGTGTGCCCCAGGGCTCCCACATGTGCAAGGGCTTACAGTGAGTGTGTAGCTCAGCACTAGGTACAGAAATGAGGGGGAAACAGGGTGACAGTAATTAATGTGAAGGTACTTTCCATAGGCTGAGATGCACAGCCTGGAGATACAGAGAGCTTCTAAAGTGGACTTTATCTGTCAATAGAGACAAAATGTTGGACCAGTGTACATTGTCAATGGCTACCACATTGCACAGAGGTACTTTGCTCAGCGAGCACCGTGGGTCAGCAGCAGGGGTTGGAAGGACACTGACATTGTGACTCCTCAGCAGGCTGGTGTTGTTGCCCTTTTGCAACCCATGCCAAGCTGCTTGCAGGGCTCCTGTAGAACAACACTAAAATGATTTTTCCTGAAGGCCAAGTGATTTGTAAGAGTGGAGTGGGCATAGAAATAAAAGGTTGCATGAGTCACTTGAACTCAGAGCCTGAATATCCTCTGAGTTCAGGCCTGACAGCTAAGAGTCTGTGTAAGGCCTCTATCTATGCTTACTTAAATAGTCTTTGGAGGGCTGCAGCTGGATTATCCGCCTTTCTTCTGAAACTTGTTTTCAGTCATGGAGTAACAGGGCCTGAATCTGCTGAATTTTGGGACAAAGTGTTCTGAGTTTTTCCAGACTTCAACATGGGAACAAGTGAGGAGATGGTGATGAGGCCAAGTGGATGAAATGCTGTTTAATGTTGCTATTTATTATTATAAGAGTTTAAACAAATTTACTAAAGACTTTTACTGGAGGTGCTTCCAACAGATGCCTATGCAATGCATAGATAGGCTCTGTAGAGGCAAAAGCAAATAAATAATTGCCTGGAAATGCAGCTCTTATCACTTATGAAATTATGCTTTTGTTTGTTTTTTTCATTAATGCAGGCTGGAAGTTGATTGTCTGTTCCCATTATGGAGCAGGAAAATGAATTTGAGAAAGTCAGTGGCTTAGCATAAAGCTTCATTGTTTTTCTCTTTGCTTTCTATATACAGTACAAAGGTACAGCTGAGATCAAAGGAAGTATACAAATTGCCATAGCACCTAGTTGTCTCAACATTTTCCTTTTCAGCAGGTGGTTATCCATCTGTTCGTTTCCCCTGCTGGGGCTGGCTTTTCTATCAGCGTGAATCACTCAGGACATGGGCATCACCCTCACTGCACTGTGTGGTGGCCACCATGCAGTGAGTGCAAAGTGCCTCTTCCAGGGGCTGGTGAATTTTTATGCCCCTTTGAGCTACTGTGAGTGACAAAACAGTGACAAATCCGTAGTGAGGATCATGGCCCTAATGAACCTGTGCCTGGAGCAGGAGCTGATACCCATCTTCCCGAATGCTTGGTGCTGTTATCAGAGAGATGCTGCCCACTGGCTCCTTAATGCAAACACAGGAGACCAATGTCACTACCCTGTCCGGATCTGCTGGTGAAAATGGTGGTGTGGTTCATTTGGAAAAGCACAAACAATGAGGCACTGGGACAAGGAATCTGCAGGAGCAAGATGTAACCCCTCTGTGCCCTAGAAAACAGCATAATGAGCACTGCTGATATTCATCTTGGCTGCCTCAGAGAGCCTCTGGCACATGGAGCACTTGTCATGGAGTGGGTGCAGAGGTGGCATCAAGGAACTTAAGGCGAAGCTGAAAATAGGTGTAGAGCAGTGGCATATCAGCAGAAACAGGAGGAGCTGGGCTGTTTGAAGAGCAAACAAGTTCTGCACCAATGCTTGGGGACATATCTGGTGTCCTACGGAAGTGACCGAGTCAAAATATATGGATTTTGTCTGCAATGTCTGGGTGAGGCAATATGTCTAGTTACAATGCCTTCAAGGGCAGGTGAGGCAGCTGGGTGATGTCCATGGCTGGTGGCTGCATACAGATGAGCCCAGCCTGCCACGGCAGAGCACTAGTATTGTGTTGTGGCTGAGAAAACCTTCAGCTTCCTGGCACAGGAGTGAGTACAGCTGCCTGAAAGACCATGAAGCAGCACTGACGTGCAGGGAAGCAGGGCCACATCCCCCTGTTTTGGAAATGCGGGGTGTGAGACATGGAAAAGTGACAGTATTGGCAGTGCGATCGAACCCCTGATGCCCCAGAGGTATCACCTGGCAGGCAGGCTGGGTCAGCACATGGACTGTGCCTGGGACTTGCTGTTAAGGCCTGACTGCAGAGCGAGGAGAGCTGTTTGAGGTCCCTATTGACAGAGCCCCTAGCGCTGAACTGCAGCAGAGCCCTGCCCTGTGGCACCATGACCACTGTTCTCTCCATCTGCTGCAAGTCTCTGCAGCTGCTGGCACTTACTGCATCTGGGCCATGCTTGCTGCCAGGGAATAATAGCTGACATGTCCCTGCCGCCTCCTGCCCCCAAAGGCATCCTGACTCCACCACTGCATGTTGAGGGGTTCATCTGATTTGGAGCAGAGCAAATGGGCAGTGCAGTGCCACAGTCCAGGTGAGGTGCCTGGCTCCTTCCCGTGTGTATTTTCTATTTCTGTGACTTAGTGTGAACACTGTGTTTAAGTTCTTTAATATGCACGTTTGGATTTTGCATCTGCTGTTTTGGCTGCGCCATGGCTGTATGCTTTATCACCAGAGAGTGTAAACAGATGCTTGGTACCTTGTTAGTGCCCAGTGGCAGCTTAGATAAAGCACATGGTCCCATGTTGATATGAGTGATTTCACAAGCAGCACAGTCCATAATGCTTTTTTGCCCCAGGGATTTATAATCTCCTTGTCATATCAATCCCAGTCTCCTACCTGTGTCCTGTGAATCTTCTATTACAGACCAGCACTTCCAGTGGTGCATTTCCAGCTCCCTGTGTGTCTCCCAAACCCCTGCCATGATACCACCAGTTCCTCCATGTACGCTCAGGGCTCTGCCCCACACAGGCTTTCTTCTTTGTCCCTGTGACCTCCCTGTAATTCCTTTTCTCTCTTCCATGTTGCCTCCCTGATCTTGTTGGATTGTCATTTAGGCGAGATTAGTCTCGGTAGATCATATTTGGATACCTGCTGGCATCAGACCCTACAGCTGGGTGTGTGACTTCTCTTGTTAGCCTTGAGAGGGAATGAAGAGGGCCAGTGTCATCTACAGAACAAACCTTGTAGGAATTTTGTATCTCCAAGAGGTCTGCCTGCCTGCCTAATTTTGTTGACCATGGTCAAAGACTGTGAGTTGTGGATGTGGACTAGGGAACAGCATGACCATGTCAAGTGAATTCCACAGAAATGTGTGTATATTGGATGTTGTATTTTCCAGACAGAATTGGATCTGTTGCTTGGAACCTCCTAGTTCTGCTCAGCATATGACCACTAGTGAACCTGTAAAATGAACCTGGGATTATCTAGCAGGAAGGTCTGTCTTTGTGAAGTGCACTGCCTGGAGAGGGCAGCTTTGAAGTGCTGATTGGCACTGGCTTATTGCTATAAATATATAGAGAGAGTGTTTTTGTGCTCAGAACATTTCTGGATGCACAACAAAGGGCGAGGAAGAGAACAGATGGAACAAGTTAAAGGGAGCAGCATGTGGGGAGTTCCAATCAAAGCATCTCTAGATAACTTCCCTTCTTTTAGACATCATTATTCCTGCCTGGAAAAGTCAGGGTGGAAACTCAGCTCTGTACTACACAGGACCTCTGTGCTGAGTCGAAGCAACGGCAAGTGAATGTGCAGAGGGCTATTGTGGTATATGATATGCACAAGCAGAGTTTAGCACTTTCAGAAATAATCCCTTCTGCACTCCAGGTGAGTGCAGCTCATCCATTGACAATCTGTGTGTGTGTGTGTGTGATGCCATTTATCCAAAGATGATGTTTCTTGACCAGCACAGGGAGGCGGCTGTTGTTGTCCCAAAACAGGATCTTTCATCCAATGTGTGAGAGGCCAATCCGTACACAGAGTCGAGGTATTTGATTTCTTTACAGTTCTGCACAAAAAGGGGTGATAGGTGGCAAATCCACAAAGCCAGCATGACGACTACCAAAACTTTTCGCTAATTTATACGTTTTAGCAAACAAAGGCATTAATGTTCATTGGCTACAAGTTACCTATTTGTCTTAGTAATTAATATTCTATCTTCTCTTGGTTAATGATTCTCTCCCTTCTCATGCTAATTTTTGTGCATTCTCAGTCTTTCTCTTTGTTTGGGTAGGTGGGTTTCTTTCATCAATGGGCCATGAGTTGGCAGTCATGCTCTCCCCCTGTCAGAATTACCTTTTACCCAGTCAGAGCTGATTCATCACAGTTGTTGAGTTGTCTTTATTAGTTTCTTCCTTATCTTGGAGTCTCTTCCAAATGTCCTTGTGGCCTGCAGGTTCTACATTATTTGTGTTCACCTAGGTCTGAGATCAACGAGACAGGTTGAACCCTAAACCTTAACAAGGCAAGTCTACTGACAAGTAATTTATCTTTCTAACACCTGGACATCACTTAGAGCTTCCTTGTTAGCTGCTATCTGCTTCATGGATTAAATCTCCTTCCACCTTGATTAGGCTTGAAAGTATACAAAGGCCAAACATCAAAGAATATCCTTTCTTAAGAAAATTTTTATATATTCTGCATTTTGCAACACTGTGGTATCAGAATGATCAGAGCTGCCCCTTTGCATCCTTAAGCTGCCCTGTTTTTTTGGAGAGGTGCAGCTACACATAGTGGTGTCGCTCCATCCTTGCTGTCTTAGTGGATGCGGATTGTGGTAGAGGAGGGTGAATGCTGGGGCAAAACTTGAAGAAGATAAGTGCTGACCCTGTTCTCACCAATGGCAGACAGAGTTGAGATTCACCAGAACACTAGAGGCTGTCTTGTTTTCATCTCCAAGGGATTGGAAAAAGTCTTCTTCCTTCCTAACCTCTGTTCCAGATTGGTGGGGATCTCATTGCTGGAAGCCCACAATGAATTTTTACCATTGCTGAGGACAGGTGCATTCAGAATTGTTGTGTCTGTGTGCTGTTGGCTGGTGCAGTTCTTGAACAGGAACCTGTGCTCTTGGACAGCTCTTGTGGTTCAACCCCAGCCAGCAGCCAAGCCCCACACATCCACTTGCTCACTCCCCCACCAGTGAGACCTGGGAGAAAATCAGAAGGATAAAAGCTAGAAAACTCTTGGGTTGAGATGAAGACAGTTTAGTAGGGAAAGCAAAAGTCGTGCACACAAGTAAAGCAAAACAAGGAATTAATTCACTGCTTCCCATGGGCAGGCAGGTGTTCAGCCATTCCCGGGAGAGCAGGGCCCCATCACGTGTATTGGTTACTTGGGAAGATAAATGCCAGCACTCCAAATGTCCTCCCTCTTACTCCTTCTTCCCCCCTCTTTATACACTGAGCATGACGTCATATGGTCTGGAATACCCCTTTGGTCAGTTTGGGTCACCTGTCCCGGCTGTGTCTCCTCCCAACCTCCCCTGAACCCCCAGCTTCCTTGCCAGCGTGGCAGTACGAAAAGCAGAAAAGGCCTTGGCTCTGTGCAAGTCCTGCTCAGCAGTAACAAAAACATCTCTATATTATCGACCCTGGGTTCAGCACAAGTCCTAAACACAGCCCCATTCTAGTTACTGTGAAAAAATTTAACTCTACCCCAGCCAAAACCAGCACAATAGCCCAAAGTGATGAAGAGCTTGGCTGAAAAGACAGTGATTCGTGGGACTGGTCTGGGAGGGTGGTTCAACAAGACCTGTTCCCTGGCACTGACAACTGCCTTTCCTCTGGAAAGGACACCACCTAGGACCAGACTGCCAGAGAGCTATTAAAATGCCTTTCTCAGAGGTTTCCCAGCTCTTAGAAGATGAGGCTCAGTTCAGCCAAATGAGGAAGAATAGGGTCTTTCTTCCTCTGCTCACTAGCAGTTACCTGGTCTAAAATCCCTCCAACCCTATTTGAATCTATCTTTTAATTTTGTTCTCAAAAGGGTGAGTTATTAGGTCATTCAGAAGCTGTTAGTAACACAGTAGACTGATCCCCTCTGTCCTGGACTATCGTTTTCAAGGTTTACTTTTCAGGATGCACAATATTACAGTTGTGTGTGGTTTTGTTTGCCATGGCTCAGCTTAGCACTCATCAGTCTTTACAAAACACACAGGCTGGTTTATTACAGGTCATGGAATCTGTCCTGCTCTTCAAGAAACACAAAGATAAGCTGGTGGCCATTGGTGAGGTAATCTGCTCTGATTTCTGCATAACCAGATCTCTCTTGATTTGACTATATGGGAACTGTCTGAAACTGCATGTAACTCATTGTAATCTCTGCCTGCTTTAATTCCTCTTCATGGATAGATATGAAATGAGTTGGGAATAAAACCCAAAACTTTATTTTCCTGACTAAACACTCATGCAGGAGTAAAATGAAGATTGCAAAATCCTAAAAGGGGAGCATATTGTCAGATGTCTGAAATGTGGGTGTCCTTCAATGAAGACATTGTAGGGTTGCTAGAGAAGCTACCTTAGATCTTTACCAGGAGTATTTTCATAGCTAATATAATATTTTCTTGATTTTTATTATTCATGTATTACTATATTTTTTGTTTGTTGCCTTTTAGAGGTTGCTGTTTTCTATTCTGTTGCTTTATTGCTAAAAGCTTCTGCTACTCTCCTGAGAAAATTAAACTAGCGAAGGCATTAGATTCCCACAGTTTTAAGTTCATCGCATTTTGTCAAGTCTTAGCTGACTTTTTGTGTGGATTGGGCTGGACTACATTCCACGGATTGTGTCCATGCCTGAGCAATGTGAGGAGCAGCAGAGAGCCCTTGTGCTGCAGCTGGCACAGCAAAACAACTGGGCTTACCAGTATGAGCCAGAAAACTTTCACACAGTGTCTCCTTCATATATAGGACTTTAACTGGGCTCAACACCTGTTTCCTCCATCCCAGCTCCACAGGCATCCCCTAAAGAACACTAGAGGTTGTTTTGAAGTTTGAGTTTATCCAAGTGTTCAATGTTTTGAGTAGAAAAAAATAACAATTCTTTGTGAGCACTTACATTTACAAGCGTGGTGTCTTTGTCAAACGCGAACTAGAAATCGGTTCTTTTCTGGCTGTGCTTCTGATGAGGATGTGGGACACTTCCTAGCTTTTTCACCAAGGCTCTCCCAAAGGAGACTTGTTATTCTACACCCTAGGGGCTATAGGATGCTACTTAGTACCGACCTAGTAACATAAGGAATTGCAAAGTACACCTGAACAAGTATGGAAGATGGAAAATTACTGAAACAGAGACAAGGGAAGTACTGTAACTTTGCGGGGGACAAGTCATGAAGATAGTGAAACAAAACAGCTACTGCCCCGGCATTATCCAGTACAGTGGGGTTTTTTTTTTTGAATTAGGATAAGAAAGTATGATTTCATGAAGTATTTTTTCTTCCTGGGGACTATTTTAGGCACATGTGTATATTCCAAATTTTACTTACCTAATGGGAAAAAATATATCCTTTCCACTCATTTAAAAACAATTAGGTTTATGAATACCTTAAAATAGAGCATGGCAGAAGACAACAGTACAGAAAAAAGGCTGAGCTATTGCAGCAAAGACTTTTCCTGTATTTGCAAGTCCCATTGTGCACCAGGCAGGTGCTAACTAAAAAATGTGCCCATTACCTGTCCTCTGGTGACTGGTAAATTAATTTGGTGGTCCTTGTCTACCTACCAGTAGGCTGAGGGAATCTCAGTAGCCATTTCACCACATGGAGGGCAGGGTTGACAAATCCAAGCTTTGTGGTTTTTTGGTGGCTGTAGTACTGCCTATAGTCTTGGAGTCTTCTTGTCCTGCTGTAAGAAAACCTGATACATGGGGTTTGGGTTGCTCAACTCTGCAGCCTGATCCCAGCTCCCTGGCCTTCTTACGTACATCATAGATGTTCAGGACGTACTGCTCCATAACTTTGCTAGTTATGACAGTCTGTCACTCTGGAAAGGGTACAAGCTGGTTATTAGTTTTCTTTTCCTCTGGCTATTATTTTTCTTTTCCTCTTGCTGTTACAAGGCTTGATCAGCACAGTCCTTGCAGAGTTCCTGGAAGACATTTCAGCAGGGTTATAATTGGGTTGCATGAGCTCTGGCCTTTTGCCTTCTCTTCCAACTATCATTTTCCACTACCTGAATCAATGTAGAAGGAAAAGTGATACCAGCAGGGATGAGGGATTGGCTGTGGCTGGCTGGGGGATAACTTCCATGCCATGAAGCATATCGATGCCCATGTTTTCCTTTGGAGTGCAAAATGAGACACTGGGATTTTTTTAATTTTGGAAAAAAACACGTGAAAGACAAGACACATAGCAATTTGAAGCTAAGCCTCCTACAGGCTATTGTTTTCAAACAAAACTGCCCATTTTGAAATGAGAGGCCCGTTTATTTTTCTGTATTTCCCAGATGAACACAAACAGTTCCACACTTCTCAACAGAAAGCTCAGTATGACTTTCTCAGTGAAGTGATTTTATGTTTACAAAGAAAAGAAAGTTTCCCAAACATGTAACTAACTTTGGTCCCTCAAAAAATGCAGCTTCTCCCAAGCCAACCCTTTGCCAGGGAGCAGTGTGAGTTTCACTTTCACCACCAGCCATCCCAACATCACCCAGCTCTGTTCTTGCCCCAGGCTCTGGCTGCTCCATCACCTCCCTCTGACCTGATGGGGGACAAGGGGAACAAAGCCTTCTGATTCCAGCACTCAGACGTTTTTCCTGGGAACAGCTGAGCTGACAAGAGAGTCATCAAGAATGCCAAATCTGCCAGGGTAAAATGAGGCCATAATGAGGTCTCTCTGTCCTTTCCCTTAGGCTGAGAGGAGGGATGCAGGACTGTTTCTGAGCACAGCACTCTGAAGCTGCCAGCAGAGTCATGGCTGTGCTGGTTTTTCACCAGTGTGTTAAGCTGCCCTGTGTCCTTTCAGCAGCTTTGTGAGTCTGCTTTCTGGCATCCAACATCACCTTTGTCCTGTGTGTGGCTCCCAAGATTCTTGTATAGCCAACAGGGAGGAATAAGCACTCAAAGTAGAGTTATTCCCAGAACCCAAGTTATTTCCACTTCATTCCCCTCCCAAGGTTTCTAAAAGCTGTAAGCCTCAGCTTGGTACTGTCTGAGGTCTTAAGGGACACAAATGCTCTGTTCACCCTGTGTTTGCAGTTCATTGGAAATACAGGATTATCCCCAAAGACTTAAACAGTCTGAATGCCATTCTGGCAGAATTGGTATGTATGGGCTATTCTGTCACGTTGATTTTCCTGCTTGCAGGGATGCAGATGAGAGTAGATGGCCTCATGTTACACCAGGAGAGGATTAGGATATTGGACATTAGGAAAAAACTCCTCCCTAAAAGGATGGTTGAGTATTGGAACAGGCAGCCCAGGGCAGTTGTTGAATCACAATCTCTGGAGGTATTTAAAAGACATGTAGGTCTGGCACTTAAGGACATGGTTTAGTAGCGACTCGATGATTTTAAAGGTCTTTTCCAAAATAAATTCTATGATTCTATATATAAGAGCCACAGGGTTCTCTCAAGATAGAGAAACAATTTATAAGGCAACAGTTCAGCTGTTGGGCTGGCATCATATGACTGCTGCTCCAGTAAAACACACTGACGAATGTATTTGTGGATGCCTCAGGGATATCAGGTGCTGGGTGAGTGCTGGAGGGGCTGAGTGCCCTCCATTCCCTGTGGTGCCATCAGGAGCTGGGCATAGTGCTGGATCATACAGTGTGCAGGCAGGAGGTGGAAGCAGAAGGCCACACTCCCCTGCTCTATAAACATGTGGATGAAGTAGATGATGTCACTCATGCAAAAAGCTCTAGATGCTCCAGGGTTGTCCTGACAGAGGAGCTGTCCACTGGCCAGTGGTTGACAGGTGCACTAAGTTTGCCTCCCTTGATAATAAAAGGCTTGGGGAATTTTCTGTGAGAAATTCTGGGTTTACAGCTGATCTGAAACAGTTTATATCTTGTAGCTGTGCTGCAAAAGACAACAGTTCAAAAGGGTCTTTGGAGAATACTTGGAGCGCTTTCCCAACAGAGGAGATCCGACAAGTAGAGTCCCCGGTGTCCGTCTGTCTGTCAGACTTCCTGTTAAAATGATTAAAACTTCTGGAATGTTAATGCATTTGCCATAATTTACTTTCACAGCCAGGGTCTTGGGCAGGCATTTTTTATTGTTATTCAGTCTAAACAAAAAAATTCCTGCTGATTTTTTAATTTGGTTAAGCTGAGTTAACATTCCCCATCGAATAGATGTAGATGTTTAAAGAACATGGCTCCCTTCCTGCTGATAACTTCTTCAGAGAGAAATTGGGAACTTCAAGCTGTTACTAAATGTTTGGTTTTCCTCCATAGCAAAAGCAGCAACATTTCTCAAGCTTGGGTGAGCAATCTGTCTCTGAAATAGAGGCACATTTCCATAGTACGCTCTTAATGGCTTGGTACGGAATGTCCCTTCCATTTAATTTGCAGGATGCATGGACCAGGCAGATAAGTTGCAATGAATCAGGTAGTGAAAGAGAGATGGGAAACTTAAGATACATCGTGGTGTTTTTTCAAGAGTATAGTGCTTTTTGTTGTAACTCTTACCTGAGACCTCCTAGAAAGGAAGAGAACGTTTTATCCTTGTTGCTCTGAAGGGTGGTTTCTCCAGCTAACTGCTTCAACATTGCTATATATTCCTATGTGGATGGGGCAGGCAGCAGGAGCTCTCAGTGGACTTTCTGCGTCCACAGAACACCACCTCTGGGTTAGTCACCTGTGATCCTGCTACAGCCAGCAGAGAAAACTCTTAGGGAGCAACTCCTCTCATAGTACTGAATTCTTGTACTCTGAGTTGCTAATTGGACTGTTGGTGGAAAGCTGCATTATCTCCCAGGTGTACAGTTTAGGGTGGGATCAACTGCAGCCCAGCAGTTCCTCCGGCCATGGGTGAACTGAGCCAGCTTGCTCAAAATGCAGCTGGCAGCATCTGTGTGGCTTCCCAAACCACTTCTGTCCCACAGCCCTTTAAGGGGTCAGTTTGATGTCACTTAATGTTTCTCACAAAAGAACTTTGTTGATTATCTTTTAGGAAAGAAAAGAACCCAACATATCAGGATTGCCTGCCAGCAGATGGCTGTGGTGAAAGGCATATCAGTTGAAGGAGTTTGTGACGTAACAATGAAAATGTCTCCAAGCCTTTCCCCAAACTTAATAACCTTTGAGTGAATGAGTGCTGGTCAAAAATGGGAATGTTCATCCAAGATAACTCTTCTGCAGATTATGCATTTGATTAATTTTTTTGTGGGCATTTTTCTCATTGTTTATAAAGGATTCAGATGGAAGTTACATTTTTTGTAATATATGAAGAGCCTGCTAATCTTGGAGAATAAGAACCAAATAAATTTACCTACTGTATTTGTTCAGATGATTTTTTTTTACACAAAATTTATTTTATGTATGTATTTTTCCCCCGCTTGCTTTGGTAGGAAACTCAGGGTAAAATTCCATTACATATATGAAATTGATAGCTGACAACAAAAAGAAAACCAGATGGCAGTCCAACAGAAGTACTAGATGCACATTTCTGCATCTTTTGTATGGACTGAGACAACCAGAAACACAAATTTCTGTTGTTTACAGTAGAGGAGTCCACTACACATATCTTAAAATTCAGAACTTTTCTCTTATACTTAAGAGTACACTTCTATATTTCTGTCAGTTCATCAAAATTAGAATCCAGGTCATTGGCAAACATACCTACTGTGGGCAGTCATATTCCCAAATTGCAGTGGCCAGGCAAACCCCTGGAGATAGATACAAACAAATTTCATACAAGTGCCTTGTGTTGCAAGTGCTTTTTCTTCAGGTGGGGTTATGACTTTATCTTATTGGGAGACTGGGCAAATACTGCTGGAATGAGGGCTGCATAGGAGGAAGAGGATGTTTACATTTTCCCCTGTATTCTCTCAGAGCTTTTAATTAAGATATTTAAGGCATATGACTCTCCAACTAATTTCTTTCAAGTGCAGCTTATTGAAGTTTGTTTAATATCCCACTGAAATAGTTCATTTCTAGCCCAGTTGGAACTTCAGATCTTTTGTTCTGAAATCCCTTTCTTAAACTGCTGTCGTTTTCTTGTTGAAACAACTCGTCTGGAAGACAAGTACCTGGTGCACTCCTGCCATGTAGCTTTTCTCTGCATGGAGAGGTCGATTTTTTAATTGAAAATCATAACCAAGAGTTAAATAAATAAAGATTAATTTGTTTCATTTAGAGACTGACATACATTATTTGAAACACTAAAACCAGAAAATTGGCAAGTCTTAACTGTGTGCCTGCAGTACATAAAAATTATATATTTTTTTCAGAAGTGCTGATAATTTGGTAACATCCTATCTCTTAATTTCAGACTCCTAACCTTGGTCTCAAGTTTTATGAAGATGGATCGACATGTGTTTTTTTGGGGGATGGGCTTAGATAACGTTGTAAGATTTGCAAGAAGGACTTAACTAGGCATTGATACCACTGAAATAACTCTATAGCTGAGTTTCCTTTATTTTGTGAAATTCCCTGAAATGAAAGAAAAAGGCTCTTTCTGAGCTTTTTTTTTTTTTTTTTTTTTTTGTACAAAGATGCGGTACCTGCAAGATAAAATTAAAGTTTGGAAATAGTTACGAAAATACATTTTCTTTGGATGGAACATATCCTACAGGTGGTACAATAACACCACTATGAGTAAGGATACTGCATCTCTAATTGCCTTTTAACTTTCTCCAACATGAAAATTTGAGTGTCTGGCCCCTGCCTGATTTCCGGAATTTAGGTAGAAGAAAATAATTTCTATGGAGTAAATTAGTATCACCTACTGCCCAGTGATTGCCTGATACATAACGTATTTTAGCATTTTCACAGCATTCAGGAAAACAACTTCCTTAACATTTGGGTATACATGAGCAATTTCTGGCACTAACACTGATAGGAATGTTCAAGAGAGCCTAAATTTGCAGTTAGAGGGTAGATTTAAAAGGCACAGCAGCAGTTTTAAGCTAAACTTGTGCTGTAAACCTTGGCAGCAGTGTTCCATTTTTAGCTTTGTAAATTGTCCATGAAATGTAGAAGTCCAAGGACTCACATTTTAATGCCATGGACGTTCCTCATGGGCTAACAATCTCTTGCTGGGCAACTATGTCCTTGGCCCTGCTTCTCATAAAAATGGCTATAAATCAGAAGTAATGGTAGTGAAGCTGATGAAATACAGCAGTGACAAAAGACAGAAGATAAGTATCAAGACTTCACCTTGATGCTGTCAATTTGGTTTGCCTTTTCCCTTTCTTGTCTAGGATGGTACTTCTGGAGATAAGTGTTCCCAGGATGGAAACGTATTGGCCTTACCTCATCAAAGTCCACCTGGTTTTATTTCACTGAGACCAGCATAGCTGTAGCAACTGTGGATTCGCCTCCATGTTGATCTCCTGTAAATAAACTTGCCTCTTTCTGGAAAAACAGTCTCTTCTCCTTATGAGAATTAGCTGTCATTGAGGTGCTCTTTCCATGGCCAGACTTCACCTCTTTTTATCTACAGTTCCCTGGTGTCTAGTTATTTCTTCCATGCAGGAATCAGATGATGTTGTTTTGTGCTGAACCACTGAGTGGATAGAGAAGACAAATGATACTCTGTGGGCACTGTAGCAGTGAAACCCAAGGTGTGCCGGCCACTCTAGCACAGGCTGGATTCAAACCTTCCACCGAGCCTATCAGCTGGCAGCAGCTCTGCCTGCTGTGTGAAGCCAAGGATGTAACAGTAGGAGAAGAATAACAGAATGACAGAATCACACAATATACGGAGTTCGAAGGGACCCACAAGGATCATAGAGTCCAACCCTTAGCCCTGGACAGGGACATTTCCAAGAGTCACATCATGTGCCTGAGAGTATCATCCAAACACTTTGTGCTGTGACCGCTTTTCTAGGGAGCCTGTTCCAGCACCCAACCACCCTCTGGGTGAGGAATCTTTATCTACCTAGTATCTAACCTAAACCTCCCCTGACACAACTTGGGTCCTGTCACTGGTCAGCACACAGAAGAGATCAGTGTCTCCCTCCCACTTCCCCTCATGAGGAACTTGTAACTGCAATGAGGTCTCCCCTCAGAATCCTCCAGGCTGAAAAGAACAAGCGACCTCATACGGCTTCCCCTCAAGGCCTTACACCATCTTTATAGTCCTCCTTTGGACACTCCCTAATAGCTTAATATCTTTCTTATATTGTGGTGCCCAAAACTGCACACAATATTCAAGGTGAGGCTGTCCCAGTGGAGAGCAGAGTGGGACAATCCCCTCCTTTGACCAGCTGATGATGCTTTGCCTGATGCCCCGCAGACACGGTTGGCCCTCCTGGCTGCCAGGGCACTGCTGACTCATATTCCCCAGGTTCCTTTCCAGCATCTCATTCCCCAGTCTGTATGTACAACTGGAGTTGCCCCATTCCAGATGCAGAATCCAGCCCTTTCTCTTGTTGAATTTCATACAGTTGGTGATTGCCCAGTCCTCTAATTTGTCAAGGTCTCTCTGCAGTTCCTCCAAGTTTTGTGTCATCTGCAAACTTGCTTAATATTCCTTCTAGTCTTGGTTCCAAGTAATTTATGAAGATATCGAAGAGCACAGGGCCTAAGATAGAGCCCTATGGAACTCCACTAGAAGAATGAGAGAACAAAACCTACTTTCCTCTGTTTTTAAGGAGTAAATGTTGTCTTTGGATGGACTTTGAGGTCATCCAAAATTCACTGTGAAAAAATGTTAAATAAAATTGGATGTAGATCAGTGTTTATACCTTCTTCCAAAAGAACAAGAGTAATTTAGGACACTAAAGCTACATTTATACAACCCAACTGAAGTGTCATGGTACTTTTCCTGACACCAAGGCCAACCCACAGCCTGTGCCAGGGATCATGAACAGCCACTGCTGGAAGTACTAGCACAGACATAGTCACAGGTGTGTTTTCAGCATATAATGTGTAATATGGACATACGTTCCTGAAGTGAAAGCCAGATATTCTGTTGCTTTGATACTGTTTGTTTCAGTTCCCACTACACTTCTTTCTCTTGAAATTGTGTTTAAAAAAGGCTCCATTGCTACAGTACGTAGAACTCAAACTGTCAAGTCAGGCAGAGTATTTGGGAGAAGTTTACCCAGCATGTGATTTTACACAGGAAAAGTGAAAATAAATCAGGCTTTTTCTTGACATGAATGACAGAGGCAAGAAGAGCCTGAGTCTGTCATGGGTAACTTCATTTTTAAAGAGATGATTTCTAGCATAGACCTCTAATCTGCAAATTCAGGATATACTTCCAGTAGTCTCTAAAAATCCATGGTGCCTGCAGTCGTCACTACCATTGCTCAGCTAATGCTCAGGGAAAGCAAACATAGCTAAATTAAGAGTTTGAAGCATGTGTTCATATTATTATTCATCCCATAAATAAGATCAGGAACTGTGGCTTACATAGGTCAACTGATCTTGAATAAAATACCTACTCATAATTAGTGAAGGTACTTAAGACTGGTGGCTAAGCATATCTACCACACAGACATATCTGATTAGGCTCTGACATACCCGTGAACAATGTGCTGTGTGTTATTTGCTGAACACACGCCAAATGATTTCCCACAGAAACCAGTAAAATACTATTAACATTGTTAACGAAATTAAATATTTCTGTTTTTTCCTATTGCCCTTTGGAGAACAATCTGTCTTTTTATGAGGGGACACTCTGCAGCGGCAGAATTACAGGCTGTGACAGGGACTGCCAGACACTGCTCCTGTGCGGACACATACTGAGTGGGGTTTGAGGGAAGATTGCTTACTGAAGTGATATCCACCCGTCTCTGCACAAGGCCAAATGGCCAGTTTTCTGGGGTATGTGTCAAATCAAATTTCAGAGGTTGAGTGGAAACAAGGAATGTTTTGCCTGAGGCTCTGGAGGCAATGAATGGCTGGGGTGGATGCACACACCCTGACGATGCGCTGTACTGGCCACCCTCTGCTGCAATTTGGGTCTCTGTCTCTGCCCATACGTCTCTTTTCGCTCCAGTACATTTCTCTGCATCGCCTTGGTGAAGAGACAAATCTTATTATGTCAGGCGATGGCCAGGGATCTTATTATGTCAGGGGAAGGCCAGGGATTTTCTCAGCGTGTGCTGGGAGTGGTGTGTCCTATGTGTCTGGCAGAGATGGCACAGCAGCTGAGGCGACCTGCCCTGTGTCAAGGAAGAGGAGCGAGGGTCGAGCCACAAAGCGCTGGTCTGTGACCACCCAGCCTTGCCTGGGTCAGGCACACCAGACACCAAAATGGTTACAGGAAGGAAGTGATGTTGCTTGTTCCTTGGGGATGTCGTGGGGATTTTACACCACTACCATCTCAATACGGTTCTCAGTCACCCATACGGACAACCCTTCTAAGTCCAGTTTGAAAGACTTAAAGAAATGTGTATATCTATCCATCCATCTATCTACATGTGCACACACACATATCACTTGGATGTTGGGATTGAAGTGGTGCAGGACAGGAGCAGGAGTGCGGGGATGGAGTGGATAGGAGCCACGAGAAAGCTGGACCAAGAAAACGGGAGCAGAGGTGTGAACAAAATAAATGCCTCTCTGTATACATGCACATGTATACATCCACACTCTCAACAGCTTCCCAGCGATCCGGGCTGCAGCACTAGCTTCCTAAGACCACCTCTGCCACGGCATTGCCGCTCCGCCCGGCGAAACCCGCCCGTGCTCGGGACCGCCCCC
>VZRE01002872.1:137065-160883 GCA_013396775.1 Cephalopterus ornatus
GGAGGCCGAGGCGATGCTGCCGACGGGCGGCGGGCGGGTGGAGACGCGCCTGTCGCGGCGGCGGCTGGCGGTTCTGGCCGTCTTCAGCTGCTACTCGCTGGTCAACGCCTTCCAGTGGATCCAATACAGCATCCTCAGCAACGTCTTCGCCGTCTTCTATGGCGTCTCGTTCACGCAGATCGACTGGCTCTCCATGGTCTACATGGTGGCCTACGTGCCGCTGATCCTGCCGGCCACCTGGCTGCTGGATGCCCGAGGTCTGCGCCTCACCGCCCTCCTCGGCTCGGGGCTCAACGCGCTGGGCGCTTGGCTCAAGTGCGGCAGCCTGGCCCCCCAGCGCTACCCCCTCACCCTGGCCGCTCAGGCCGTCTGTGCCGTCGCCCAGGTCTTCATCCTGGGGCTGCCGTCGCGCATCGCCTCCGTCTGGTTCGGCCCCACCGAGGTCTCCACCGCCTGCGCCGTGGCTGTGCTAGGCAACCAGGTAGGGGCGGAGGGGAGCAAGGGCGGCTTTGGAGAAGTGGGCGTCCTTGGAGTTTGGCATTGAGTTAAAAATAAGATGCTTAAGCGGGAAAAGGCATTCTCCAGGAAGCGGTTATGGGGCGACCCTGGAGAGTGGAAAGGTGAGAGAGTGGGGACAAGTGTGCGGTGATGCTGCGCCCTGCCCTGCCCGGCCAGCCTCACACCAGCCCGTGTGGCAGTGTGTAGCAGCTCACACGCTTCCACATCAGCTGCCGGGAGTACACCAGTCAAGACCCTTTTCAGAATTGGTCTTACTCCACTTTCTCTTCCTCTTGCATTTTGACATTTGGATTCATATGACTGAATCCGCCCCCGGTTGGAGGGGTGTGAAGTACGTGAACTTTCATGAAGAGCCCCAGTGCCAACATATATTAGTTTCTGCTTTTTAAAATATGGCCTCTAATTGCCAGGTGCCAGTAGTCAATACCCTGGTGGCTCGTGAAGTTTTCTGTTACGCTGTGATAGTTCACATCACTGTGGGGAGCTGATAACTGAGTCCTGGATTTCCTCAAGCTCCCTGGTCCTGGCCAGTTTCAGAGAGCTGGAACAGGTGCATCTGAAAGCACAGGTGCAGGTATGATACTTGGTTTTTTTCCTCCTATAGCCTTGTTCTCACACCCTGCCACTGTCCCTGCTTTTTTTTTTTTTTTGTGGCAAAATATTGCCAAGATTCCAGCCAGCATCACTGGTGCAGGCTGAGGTCATAGGTAGAGTTTGATTAAGGTAGCCAAGATTTGGTTTTTCTCATGTGAGTCTAATGATTTTATGCTTGTGCACTTTGGATTATTACAATGATACCATTAATGTTACATATTTACAGTTAGGGTTGCTCATTAGCTGATACCTGTCTGTTTGCAGTTTTTCCAAAACAATGGTTTTTTGCATTCAGGTCTTTCAGTGTACAAGTCAGCTGTCCCCTTTGGACTGAAAATTTCAGGCATTGTTGGTTGTTTCATCAGTTGATCAAAAATTTTGGATCTACATCCTGGAATCATGTTAAAGGTTTCTTTGGCAGCTAAATTTTCACTCTTCCTGACCTGCACCAGTCCTCCCAGTGGCAAGGAGTTACTGGGTTTTCAGTTCTGCAGTACAGTGCCAAGGATCCAACTTGAAGTCTGAAACTGATGCTTTGTTTGGATGCTGAGATGAGGGGGTCGAAGTGGTGCAGGACAGAAGCAGGAGAGCGGAGATTGTGTGCGTAGGAACCACAAGAAAGGTGGACAAGGGAAACGGAAAGAGAATGTGAACAAAATAAGTCATAGTTATTTCTGGACCATATTCCCCCTCCAGAAGGTAGGACTGATGTGTGCCGAAGTGCTTACTGGTCCTCTGCCAGGGAAAAACCTGTGAAACGCACAGACAAGGTGTGTTTTGTCTCCCTCTGGCAGTCCTCTGCAGAGGACAGTGCTGTGTACTACAGAGGTCTGAAGATTGTGGTCCTGCTTGTGACGCATGAAGTCTGATATGGTGACAAACAAGGAAATTTCTCGGTTCTCAGTTTTTGCTTTCTTAAAAAACAAACCCCCAAACTAAACTAAAACATCCCCTCTCCCCTCCCTGCCCAAACCCTCAAAAGCTAGATTGAAAGAGTGAGATGGCAAATCAGAAATTAGAAGTAATACTGTCTTCGCTTCTTTATACATATTCTGGTAGGGTCTCAGTGTTACTTGTTTAATTGCACAAGGTGAACTATGTAACAGAACATGTGGCTATAACCCACTGTGCTGTTGGTCATCCTATTTCTTATCAGAAACTGTGTATAACTTCAGAGCTACAGCAAACAGGGCTGGGACTGCAGGCAGGGGAGGGACAGGGCAGTTATGAAAAATCAGATTGTACCCAATTACCTGTTGAGATGCTGATCATTTGCAGTTTGAGTGCGAATGCCTGGGAATGCAGCGATGTACCTGCCAAGGGTTGTTAGGAGTGCCAGATTTCCACAAGTATTTAGCATCTTAAGCAAGGCACATCAAAGTCATTGGAATGCTTGATCCTTCTGGCCTTAACCTCTCTAGATGTAAATGATGAAAAATGGTATCCCTTGACTTCGTTGGAATATTGTGGGTACTGTGTTGGCTCCTATTGGGGCAGGAAAAAACATACCTTGAAGAAAAAAAGTAACCGTGTACTCAGTTCAGGTTTGTAGAGTTCATGTACTGAAGGGTGAGGACAAAAAGAGACACAGTCTTTATATGACCACTGGATACTGTGTAAATCCTATGGTCTGTGGGAAAAAAAAAACATAGCAAACCACACATCAGGATATGCACAAAGGATGCTTTGTAAGCACTGTGGCACATGTTAAATGTGAGTACTTTGCGAGTGTTGGACTTACTACTCTAACAGTCTTTTGTTCTCTTTTTTTTTTTTGTTTTATTTTACCTAAAATAGATGTAGGTTATTTAGTTACAGAATAAATGTTCTAGCACTTTAAAAAGCAGTTTAGTTTTGGAGGAGCAGAAGAGAGAAAATGGAGAGTAGTCCCAGACAGTTGTTTCTTCATGTTTTAAAATGCTTTTTATATATACCCAAAATTTCAGTCCTTGTTTTTTTGTCTCTTTAATAAAAAATCAGTTGTTGTGTTGGAATTTACTCCAGATACAAATCAGATGCTAGTTCATTCTGTGATTTTTCTTCATTTCCTTAACAGTGATTGTTGGCTTTTGCCTTGTGTTTCTTAATAAGGATGTTCCTGTTCTCTTGCTCTTCTCAGCTCAATCAGTAAACATTGCATGTCAGTTTTTGTTACTGTGGTGGCAGGAACATGACATCAAATGGAGAAGAGCGTTTCTACAAAAGTAGCTTGAGTTTTCTGTCAACTCCAGCCCCTCAGTTGCAGGGCGACTGATACAAATTTATGCTCATACACACTGTTTTTCTGTGAAAGATTCTTACATATATGCTAGGTGTAGTATAGATATACGCTAGGTATAGCATTGGAGTTTAATTTAGAAATTAAAAGATTAAAACTTGAGTTAGGGAAGATCTGATTATAAAACAGCATCAAGAGAAAATGGCTCAGAAGTATAATACTAAAGGAACACTTTTCCTTGATAGTTTTATTAATACTTATTATGATAAAAATTCTAAATTCTACCTGGTACGACTTTTCACTTCTGTTAATTTTTATGTTCACAGGGAAATTATTTTTGGTTTTCTTTTCTTGCTTTACAGCTTGGCACTGCAATTGGGTTTTTATTGCCACCTGTTCTGGTTCCAAATACACCGAATGATATTGATCTTATGGCACATAACATCAGCATCATGTTCTACGGAACAGCAATAGTGTCCACACTTTTGTTCTTCTTAACAGGAGTTGGTAAGTGTTTCATTCCTGGAATTTAAATGCTGACCATAGGGAGTGTTTACAACATCTCATTTAAAGCATCTGACTCTTCAAAGTAGTTGAGGTTACATTTTCTCCAGTTTATTTGTGTACACTCACCTGTTGTACCAGAGTTAAGCAACAACCAGTTCAGTGTATGTTGTGCTTCACATGCGGTGACCTCTTTCAGAAGTTCTCTTAGTTTTTTTACTATGAGGACATTTTGATATAATGTGAATTCCCTCTGTTAATCTAAAAGTTCAGATTGTTGGTAGCAATGAGAAGTGACTTGTGGTTGTGACTTGATCCTTTAATGAGAAAATCTAGAATATTTTTTCATGGAAGTCTTAAAATCATAGGTCAATCTTCTGAAAATCATCATGCTGAAACACTTCAGAAAAAAAAAAAAAAGCATTAGTTTAGTAAAGATAAACCCAAATTGTTCTTTCTTCTTTTTCCCCAGTGTTTGAAGAAAAGCCCAAGTATCCTCCTAGTCACTCTCAGGCAGTCCTGCTAACCAAACCTCCCGAGGATTATTCCTACAAGCAGTCCATTACTAACTTGTTCAAAAATACTCCATTTGTACTTTTGCTGATCAGTTATGGTAAGTGGTGCTGCTTGGCTGTAGTCTGGCAGAACAGTTCAAATGTGTGCTGAAAACACGCAGAGTTTTAATTGTGGTGGTGGTTTTTTATGGGTGAGGGAATACCAAACTTTTATGTATTCAGCTGCCAGTTCTGGAAAATCTTGCAGGATGCAAAATACCATTTATAGGTACAGCAAAGAGATTTTGCTTGGCAAATAAAAGGTTTTGCCTCTGATGTGAGTCTTAAATGTCAGAAGAATAATTCTTTAGGGTAGCAGATCTGCTTGGCTACCCCTGGAATGACTGAAGCATTTATTTTGGTACTGCAGGTATTATGACCGGGACATTTTATTCTGTCTCCACGTTATTAAACCAGATGATAGTAACTCATTATGAGGTAAGTTTCTCAGATCTTCTTTGTCTTTTTGTTTTTTATCACTGTACATTTGCAGAGGTGATGTTTGTTATTATGTAGGTGCTATGTGTGCTCAGATGTTTGGTGTCCTTTATATGCCTCTACAGTTTCTTGTACCATACAGCTATGGGAGTCATATGTTTGTTTGCACTTTGACTGCCATGAGGTCTGAACTTGACTCTGAGTGGAAGCAAGTTATTAATGAGCACCATATAAATATTTGTTGAAAGGGAGAAGAAGTGAACGCTGGGAGAATTGGCTTGACACTGGTGGTGGCAGGAATGGTGGGTTCGATTATTTGTGGTTTGTGGCTGGATTACACTAAAACATACAAGTAAGTGTGGGTAGGCATGTCTGGGATCAGGGGTAGGAGAGTGTTACAACTGCATTAGAAAAATACTGAAACGTAAGGGCTGAAATGAACTGATGATAAAATGCAGCTCATCCCTGATCTTTTAGTGGCCTTGATGGAGACAAGTTTCTGAGGCTATAGTGAAAGCTTGAGACTCTTACTGGTTCTTGGCCAAAAGAAATGAGGGAGAGGAATGAAAAGATGCAAAGGGGTTTTCCATCTACCCCTGTCTCTTCAGGAGTACAAGGCTAATGAGGAAAGCACTGTATGTCCTACATACAGTGTCCAGGTGGCCCAGTGGGCTGCTTATGCTTTCTTAGCAGAAAGGCTTAAAGCCTACTCTGCACTGTTTTGTAAAATGGACAGGTGATGGATTCTCAATTTTTTTTATACTACTCCTGGTTCTGTTAGTAAGCATAACATTAGCTTTAATTCAGGGGATGACCATGGAGCTGAACTCTGTCCAGCTAGGAGACTAGGAGCTCCCAGGTGCAACACCCAAGGCCCCCAGAAACAAGCACCGGCCTGGAGCACTGTTTGTGATGGAGTAGTTCTCCCCTGTGACTCATAGCACATTATGTGCAAAAGCTCTAGAAACCTAATGGATGTTAATGCTGTAGATTGGCTTTGTTTCTGCATGTGTTTTGGCTTATAAGTATGTGCTTTAAGAATTTGGATGACATCCCTTATTGCAGATTTAAAATAAATAGAACATTGTAATGAGATTTGTTTGACTTGCCTCTTAGTAGGCTGACTTTTATTGTTAATAGTGTTCAGTTTGGCTGCTCATGTGTTGATGTATTGTGTAAAGGGCAGCGCTACAGAATGGCCGAGAGCTACAACATGGCAGAGAACTTAAAATAATCTAAAGGTAGCAGTATCTGCTGTGATTGTCCACTCTTTGAGAGTCTGAGTACTGACTGTCTTGAGCCTTGAGTGAAGCAGCCATATAACCGAGGCACTAAAGAGGTCAGGAAAGAGTATGTTCTCATTGCATGCTCTGTTTGAGTCAGAATTGGATGAAGCAAATTTTATAACTTTAGAATGTCAGTTGTTAGAGAGTAAGTAATGTTTATATTGCTCTTCCATGCTTCAGTAATGTGCTATGACCTTCTGTTAAGAATGTTAACTTTTTTTTTTTTTGGTTGGGTTTCAGGCAAACTACTTTGATTGTTTACATTCTCTCTTTCATTGGGTTGTTGGTATTTACCTTCACCCTGGACCTCGGATACCTTATAGTAGTGTTCGTGACTGGAGGAGTACTTGGGTGAGCAATTAAAGAGCATTAGAAGACTTTCTTCTGTTCAGAAACAGTATTTAACTGTTTTAGTGAGATGATTCTACTGTGTATTCTGTCACCATGGTCTCAACCTATGCCTATAGCTCGCAGTACGGGTAGGGTTTACTAGGATTTCAACTTCTGTTAAATCAGAATAAATCTAAAGTAACTCACTTTCCAGTAAATTTCATTCAACATTTTTATGGACCTAAATCTCTATATGGTCAATCCATTTGGTTGCAATTCAGAAAGCTGTCTGCAGTAAAGTTGCACCTTCCTGTTGACCAACGGAGAAGTGATTAGAATTTGAGCAAATCTGAGCCAGAAAGACTCGTTTCTTTGCATTTTGTTTAATCTCTAGTTTGATAGCCCAAGCAACATGCTGGTGGGTTTGATCACTCAGAAGAGCATGAGCTCTCATCATAGATACCTGATCTAAAAGCCTCAAAAACTGCTGAGGGAATGGTGCTGTATTTAGACACAGCAGACCAGGTAAAGCCAGAAATGTCTTGAGACAACCTCAACTGCATTAAGCCCCTGCTCTTCCTGTCATCTGTCAGTCCCCTCAGCTTATTCCACAGCGGCTTCTAGCAGATGTTCCGGTGTACAGCCTCACTCCCTACTGATAGCCTCTCCTTGTCCTCCGGCATGGGTATTTGGGCTGATCAAATGATGATGATTGTGTATGTCTTTCATTAGAGAGGAATTGCCTTCAGCTATGGAGTGGCTTGTGGACTGGTCAGAAAAGGTTGTTTCATATGCATGGAGTGGAATGCAGGTGATTATGGGAAATAGGACAAATATGTTAAAACATCTTCGTCCTAAAGAGAGAGAGATGTGTGGTCAAAATTCTTGGATGTTGTTGAGGGAATGAAGCAGGCAAAGGAATTATTGAATTATGTTAAGTCATGACAACATGACAGTTCAGAGTACCAGCTAATTCATAATACCCTATGTGTATGTTAGATTTTCTTAGCTGTAGTAATAGATGAAGGCCACCTGTCATCCTTTTACTCTCCTCTTCAACAGGTTCTTCATGACTGGCTATCTTCCACTTGGGTTTGAATTTGCTGTGGAAATTACATACCCAGAGTCTGAAGGCACTTCCTCAGGTCTCCTTAATGCATCAGCACAGGTTGTATCATCTTATTTCTTCAAGCAAAGTAATTTTGGGAAGGCCACTATGTTCAGGTCTAGGGAGGCTTTCTTAGACTTGGCTACCAAGTTTCTGTTGTGTTGCTGTAGCCTCTGTTTTTTGTAATTTGGTTTCTATAAGATGTGACCTGAAACTTTTAAAGGTAAAGTGATGACTCTTTTCTGTGTGATCCTGATGAACTGACTTGTTTGTTTATAGATATTTGGAATTCTCTTTACACTTGTTCAAGGAAAACTCACAACAGACTACAGTCCTCGTGCAGGAAACCTCTTTCTTTGTGCTTGGATTTTTGTGGGCATTATCTTAACAGGTAATTAATTAGAAATACAAGTAATGATTACTCTTTAATGTAAAAAGGTGAAGGTTTTGAGGATGATGTTGCTAATATATGGACAGCCATTTGGCATCCATTTCTTGAGTCATGCCTTGAATTTGAGACAGATATTTATCTCCAGAGTAGGGTGGTACATGGAAAGAAATGCATTAATGGAGGAAGTTTGCAGTTTTCCAAATGCAAGAAACTGCTGATGTATTCTGGAACTGTACCAGTGACTTACACATGTTGGCACTTACAAATGTGCTGAAAGTGCTAAAACTATCAAGCTTTGCTTTAAGTACTTGTGATTTAAAAGCTTTTATTGTCATTTTCTGTTTTGTATGCTTTGTGGGGAGCAAGTTCAAATTGGCAATGAGTTCAAATCACAGAAGAGTGAATATGGGTATTTTGAAAATGTGCTGAAAGCAGCCTTCCTGTGCTTGCACTGTGCAAGCATTTCCCTTGACATGCATGTCATTGCAAAGTTGTGAACCAGCTTTCTTTTTTCCTTTTTTTTTGTTTCAGCCTTAATAAAATCAGATTTGCGAAGACACAGTGTGAATTCAGGGATTATGAATTTGGATGTTAAAGCTGTAAGTGGTGACTCTTTTTCTATGATTGTATTACCTATTTGAATGCTTGGCTTCTATTGGCATAACAATATTAACTGCAAAAGAGTAAATACAAAATCTTATGACTGTTTCCATGCTGTTTTGGAACAACAGAGCCACGTGGGATGCTGCCCTCAGATATCTGTTTTTCCCCTTAGCTCCCATGAAAAAAAACTAAAATACCTTCTGCTTTCAGATTTTCCTGGATTTTAAGTGGCTAATATTAATAACTGATTTTATTGCATGAATCTTGCTTCTTCATATTTGCAGGTACCATTGTAAATTGTGAAGCCTCTTTGTGTATTGAGTTATGAGGCCATCCTATAGACTACGCATTTTATTTAAAGTATCTACAGCCCCTTCAAGTGAAGTCAGAGTCTGATGAATAGAAGCCATGCTGCAGTTTCTGTGCTGTGCTGCATAAAGAGCTGGGTTTGTTCTTATGCTGAGTGCCCTCTCGATATAAATGAAGAGTGAGTGTAGCCCTTTCTGCTGTTCATGAGGTTCCAAGACCATGTTTCGGCAACTTTTCCAAACTACCACAGTTGCTAGTAGAAAAAAGGTTCCCACCGAAAACTTTTTTCAGTGGATCAAAATATGAGACAACTTTTTAGAGTCAGATATTGCAAGATCCTCTGTCGCACTTCTTTTTATGTGTAGGTACAGCACATAAAGCTTGCAAGTACAGCAGCTTTCAGTCATCTGTGATCAACTACACACTGTTAGTGTCTGCAGGAGGTTCAGAAACTTCCAAGCTGGTGCTGTATGAGCTAAATTGAACCTGAAACCTGTGCAGCTGTGTGTGCACAGTGTGGCATCCTATGGGTTTACCAGCCTGAGTCGGGGCTGTCTTGGGGGTTATATGTTGCTTATAGGCAGTAGCCCATGACTCATCTGACTTCTGTTATCACCTTCCTAATTAGCCTAGGTTGTCACACAACTTCATTTATATTAGCAGAGATATAAGAAAAGCTGGAGTCTTTGCCCTGGTATTACCATAAATAATTAAAAGCTGTCTGTGTTAATAATGTACAATAGCACTTTGATACCAAGCCTTGATCTTCAAGATTCTATAGTGTTTAAATGTAGTGGAGAAAAAAATGGAAGTTAATCTTCATGTGACAAATATTTATATGCTGTAAATACATACTTTAGAATTATACTAAGGAACTAAATTCTAAGGTTTGGGGGTTTTTTGTTGTTGTTTTGTTTTGTTGGTTGTTTTTTGTTTTAATAGAGAGAGAGAAGGGAATATAGGTCTTTCTATAATTGCTTAATTTGTCTAATTAACTAGATATACTACTAGAGTCTAAGTAAACAATTAACTAAGAATACTGAGGTTGGGAATAGTTCTGCTGCATAACAGTTTAATTCCTGTTGAATTTGGGTTTTTTATTTTATCTCCCTCTCCAGGTACCAGTTGACAGTCCTGTAGAACCTGAAAGCACTACATTAAAAATTCAGTCAACTTTATAGAGTTGAAGGAAGATGACTTAGAAACGCACAAGTTTGGTTGAATATGGAACAATATGAACTAGTATAATCACTGGATTTGTGTGTATGAGTAGTAAAATGTGTTTGTTGATATTGGTGGTAGATGTGTGGTGGAAGCTATGAAAATGCTCAGTTCACTTTGCCCAAGACGCAAACAATTCACCTTTGTAAGGAATATTTATTTAAATGGTTTTCAAGTTTTGCAGTTTCACTAGTAAAGAACTGTGTGAACACTCTCCACACTAGGGAGACATGTAGGTTCAGGATGCATACTTGAAAAAATCTGGAATCCTGAAATACTGTTGTCATGATTGGAAAAATCTAATCTTCTTTTCTTGTTCAGTCTTTGCTGGTGCATTTGAGAAGTCGACGAGTAGGGAGCTGCACAACAGGAGGATGTTCATGAGTTCCTTTTTTATTTTAAATGTACCTGTATTTTAATATAAGCCAATGATTCCTTCTGGGAAACTGATAGCACAATACTGAAAACAAGAGATGACGTGTATGTTCCATACTGGCATCTGACATTTCTTTTGCCTTGAAACTTCTTGATAGGTATCAGAAGGTGGATAAGAGAAAACACTGTCTCACAGATTCATTGTAACATTTCTGGGAAGGTTTAAAGAGTTTCCCACTAGATAAATTGAAGAAAAAAACATTTCTTACTGAATACATTAAAAAGTAGGAGAAAGGCCTTTGATATCTCTATTGTGAAGTATAGGCAATAAGGAACAGTACCACACAGGTTTCCTCCATGGAATATTTTGAGTGCTTTCTCAGTTAAAGTGAGAAGAGTACGTGTTTACAAAGAGCTGGTGCCTTTACTTTGTAAAGATCTTTGCCTCATCTTGAGTTTAATCAGTGCTGCTGAAGAAATTCCATTTTGTGTGTTAAACCTTCTCTGAATATTTGTAGAATATCAGAAAATGTTTTCTATCCTTTTTTTGCATTTATTTTTCTTTGTTACGAATTGTATCACTGGTCTCATGTGAAATTTTTGTGCTTGTATAACTTAAGTCATGTCTTTTGCAGTTTGTTAAAAGCTGTAAGGATGACTGAAATGAAAATAGTGATATTTTCACTTTGTCTGATCAACTATTTGTTTTTTTACCATACATCTTAGCTACAAAATGAGCAGACATTCACTTTGTGTGATCACATTTATCTGAATCTGGGATATGGGTTTCTCACTGTAGTGCTTCTGAAAATTTTCTCCTTTACCTATACACCTACAGAACTGATGGCACTACAATAATACTGAGGTCCCACTCTTACTGGAAGAGTCAGACCTGAACTAGCAGACTTTTTGCAAACATTTATGTTTTAGCGGTTTGTAAAGCTGAGCCTGCAGATTCAGTGCCATCAATGATGCTGTCTCTTTAAATTCTCACAGATGTGCCATCCAGAAGGTAGAATCCTACTCGAAGTTTTCCACGGGTTGTTACAGTTGGGTCTGGGGGACTATTTAACTCTGTGCTGGTTTCAACGGAGGTAGAGTTAATTTTCTTCGCAGTGGCTAGTTATGGGGCTGTGTTTCGGGAGCCAAGGCCTGTTCTGCTTTTTGTGCTGCCATAGTGGCAAGGAAGTTGGGCGTGCATGGGAGGGTGGGAGGAGACACAGCCGGAACGGGTGACTCAAACTGACCAAAGGGGTATTCCAGACCCTATGACATCATGCTCAGTGTATAAAGTGTGGGGAAGAAGGAGGAAGGGAGGGGGCGTATGGAGTGGTGACATTTGTCTTCCCAAGTCACTGTTACATGTGACAAGGACCTGCTTTCCTGGGAATTGCTGAATGCCTGCCTGCGAGAAGCAGTGAATTAATTCCTTGTTTTGCTTTGCTTGTGTGCATGGCTTTTGCTTTCCCTATTAAACTGTCTTTATTTCAACCCATGAGTTTTCCAGCTTTTACTCTGCTGATCCTCTCCCTTATCCTGCTGGTGGGGGAGTAAGTGAGTGGCTGTGTGGGGCTTGGCTGCTGGCTGGGGTTGAACGACGACAAACTCCAAGATAGCCTTTCAATACAATAAGTATCATGAGATGCTTTTCTTTTCCTTGTTTCACTGTAGACTTAGAGAATCCTTTTGTATGAACAGGATGCTGAAAACTTATCTTTCTAAACTTAGCCTCTAAACTTGATGATCTTGCTTTAAACATTTTGTATGGGAAGAACTATCAGAATAAGCTGAGCATGCTTGGAACACTTGCCAAAAAGGGTCCATGTCTCTTTGCCAGGTCCAGCGCTAGCAGGCCGTGCTGGTCCCAGAGAGGTGAGTTCAACAACAGTAGTCTGCTGCTGAGGTAGCTGAATATAGGAAAAGTAACTCGTGGGCACTCAAATGGCTGGCAAGGGTATAGGATGGAAGTAGGGATGCTTTCATTATTTCAGTTCTTTACATTTAATGACTTGCTGTGTTATAAGCCGCCCCATCAAGCGATGTACACCTTTTCAGCCTGAGTGAGAAAAGTGAAAATTTCTCCCTTCTGATGTATGTGGGTGGCTTTTCCTCTGGAAAATTTATAATAATGAGTTCCAAAATGTATTTGTGTTCTTCGGCACGATACAGATTCAGAAGATATTTATGTTTGTGGCCCTTGGTTTCTTTGACTTTTACTGTTGCAAAATCTTAACAATATTTTTGCAGTTTTGGGGACTAATTTTCAAATATCCAGTAGAAAGTCTTTGGCAGTATCCAGAATGTTTGCTAACCTGTCCAGTAAACACTGTCCAAATTCAAAAATGGAACCTTTTTCTTTCTTTCTTTCTTAAAATTTATTTTTAATTCCTTTCTTCACTACTAGTTTCCAGTTTCTTTAGTTACGTTCAGCTGATTATTGAAAAAACATTCTAGTTCTGGTTCCTTGTGTTTTTTATCTCCTGCCAAATTACTTGGCTACCCTCTGAAAATGTTCAAACAAGATTTTGGCATGCTGGAAACCCTGTTGGGTCTCTGAAAAGAAAATATTCCCAATAATAAAGGCTTAATTATATCCTGAATTTCATACTCTCCCTCTAAAAAGAGCTTGAAAGTTGGAAACCTGTGAGCTATTTCCAGGCAGTGATAAAGTATTTAAATAAAAGGCTCAGCAGCAAAATAAAGAGCAAATAAAGAGCAAGAGTATTTTTATGCAATAATCTTATCATCTGTTTGTCAAGAAACTGAGGTCTCCTCATGGCAGAAACAAATTTGGGGTAGCTGAGGCTTTGTTTTTTGCTTTCCACTCAATCAAACATAGAATCATAGAATGTTAAGGGGTTGGAATGGACTTTAAAGATCATCTAGTTCCAACCCTGCTTGCCATGGGCAGGGATACCTCTGACTAGACCAGGTTGCTCAAGACCTTATCCAACTTGGTTTGAACAGTGCCAGGGTTGGGGCATCCACAGCCTCCCCGGGCAACCTGTTCCAGTGTCTAACCACCCTCACAGTAAAAACATTCTTCCTAATATCTAACCTAAATTTTCCCTCTTTCAGTTGGTACTCATTACTCCTTGTCCTATTACCACAGTTCCTGACAAAGGGTCCCTTTCCTGCTTCTCTATAGGCCCCTTTCAGATACTGGAAGGTTGCTATGAGATCTCTAGCTTTCTCAGCCTGGAAATGCCACATCCATCTGGCACTGGAAATAGGGTTTCTGACTCTTTTAGCCTTGAGATCCTAGCTCAGCTGTCCAGTAAGAGTAGAGGTGTGTGCTAAAAACCATAACTGTTTAAAGAGGTAGTTGTATAATGAATAGAATAACATGTCAACTACATGAGGATGGCATGAAAAACCGAGTGAGGAGGGGCATTCCAATCCTGTGCATCAGTTTTTGCTTTTCAATTTGCTTTTAAGTGTTTCAAGAGAGCTCTAGAGGACGCAAGAGAACTTATGTAATGGGGAGCATAAGGAAGGGGGCTGCCCCCAAGTTCCCAGGGGCCCACCAGGGTGTGCAATTGATAACTTTTAGCTACAAGATTCAGAGATTAGCCTTAAAAATAACTGTTATCTTTGTGTTTCTTCCAGACCATGTCAAACGTTTGGTAACCTAAGTGGAAGAGACCCAGCAAACATTGGCCCATTTTTATTTAGGATTCTTAACATGGCCTTAAACCCCTCATTGCTGTTGCCTGGGTGTGAAAATACCATATCTGTAAGGCATAGTCTGGAACTGCTGCAATCAGGAGCTTTTAAGTTTTTTAGAGAAGTCCTTCAGAGCAAGTATTTTGTAGATGAGTGCTTGTCTTTAATAACATCTCCTTCTGTTCCTGAATGTCCATGTTTTACAAGGAAGAAAGAACAAGGGAAGAAGTAGGAAGAATTCATGTGAAACAATTCAGGTTAATAGATCTTTCCTAACTTCGTCCTCTTGGTCATCTCTTTTATTCAAGGCAGTCTGTTGTTTCAGAGACAATCACTGGCGTGCGTAATTAGAGCTGCCAACCTGTGTTGCCTAATGAAAAAATGTTTTTTTGAGAAACATTTGGACTATCTTGTGCATCTACAACCAAGTGAAATTGGGTTATGCTGTAAACAATTATTGTTTTCATTTTTCATTTTTCATTCCGTGAACTAGTTTTCCTGTGTGATTGGGAATCGGTGACCTTTTCAGTTGCTGTCTTTCAATACATGAACGTACCACCTTCTAAAGTGTTATAGGCTACTAATGTTTCTTGGACCACAAGCTGTTATTGTACCCCATGTGATTGCCCCCAGCACCACCATTCAGTCTGAAGTCTGTGAAGAGGGCGAAGTGGTGTTAATATATGAACTAGAATGAATTAAGCAAAAAAATTTCCTGAAAGAAATGTGTTTCTGTGTAAGACCCATGTTATTTGCTGCTCATGTCTTTGTTCTACTCATGAAGATAACAAATGTTTTTGCTGTACCATTCTTTGTTTCAAGAGAAAATTAAAAATTCTTTAAGAATATTCTCTGATTGCAATATTGTATGTGTATATGTGGATGGCATCATTACTTACTGTTATATGTAACTAATAAAGTGTATAATGCAAAACTCAATTGGAGCCAAGATTAGCATTTTTATTAGCTGCTGATACAGCTGATGATCTAAAAATGATTCTTTTTTTTTCCCTTAGAAGCTGCCTTTTAATGTAGGGGAATTTAAAGTGAATGACTTACTGTGTCATTAATAAACATGCAATCACACGTACGTGCAGAGTGCTTGTATGCAGGCTATAGATTTATTCTACACAAGAGTACTGGCACCCAGAGAAATTTTCTCAGGGCATGGAAGGAATTAAATATTAGCAAGAGTTGAGTTGCTCTGCTATAGCCTAGTGATTTCTCCTTTGCTTTGAAAAAGGTCTGTGAGGAAAAGGAAGTGTAAGTTAACCCCTAAAGCAGAGCCATCCAAAGGTAGCCTCTTGAGGGTGGTGCAAATATTATTTTAATAAAGCACTTGGTTGCAGAGAGATTATCTAGGGAGAGAGAGAGTAGCTTAACTTCTTAGAGAGGATAGAGCGAGACATTATCTTCAGTCACTTACCCTCAGGCGTTAGCCCAGCACATCAGCTGTGAACCAGGTAANGTCTTCAGTGGGAGCACAGCAGAACCCTTGTGAACACTCTGCAAGGGACCTGTCACTTACCCTCAGGCGTTAGCCCAGCACATCAGCTGTGAACCAGGTAAGTTTGAGCAACCTGCTTCAAAGAAAATAGAGTCACTGTAAGAAAATGGTTTAGGTTTTTTTAATCTCACTTCTCCACAAAACTTGGATTCTCTCTCAGCTATTTTTGTATAGGAGATTCTCTGCAGAAGGAGGTTGCAGGTGCTGCAGAGCACAGCAAACACAAGCCTTTTGTCATGTAACAATGCTAACTTCCAGTTCAACACTGGGTTGAACTTTCAGATGGGTTCTTCATTTTACAACCAGGACTACAGGGTCATGTTCCTCTATGAAATCTGCAGGCAATTCTCCATTTAGCATTGTAATTTAAACATTCCTGCAGCTAGAAAGGAACAATCCCAGAAAATTATTATTGTCTTAAAATTTCTTTTGGTTGGTTTTTTTTTTTGTTTTGTTTGTTTGTTGTGTTTTTTGGTGTTCTTTGGGTTTTTTTTGTTTTATCAGATGCTCAGTCCTTTTCGAAAGAAAACACCATAAACCTCATCAAGTAAGTGGATGATGTGAATTCATCCTGACTGTAACTAGTCAAATAATCTTTTCTGTACTTGGGAGAAGGGCCTGTGTAACCAAAGCTAACAAGTGCTACTCTTTCCAGAAAGGGATATGGATTGTGTATAGATAAAATAGGCAGATGCTTAATAGTCCAGCTGTTTCCTGGGCTGAAAGCTTTCTTAGAAGCCTGCTGGATTTCCTTCTGGTAGTGCTTCACAATGAGCTAATGTTATCTGACTATGTTCTAAAACAATATTTATAGCTTTATTAAACAACAACTTTCAGAAAACAAAACAATAATATCCTGAACTTTATAGAAAGACTTCAGAAGGTATGTCACAGTAAAAAAGAAAAAGCTAAGTACCAGCAATGGTTAGGCATAATTACTGATTTGTGAGTAATTATATATATATATATTTGTGAGTAACTGGCTAATATCTGCTTAAGAACAGGGATCAAAATCCAGCCTCTAGGATGCTAATTTCCAGTGTTTTCTCAGTAAGCTACTTCTGCTTGTAATAATGCTTAGACCATCAAAAACATTGTAAATAATATCTAAAGGGCACTGTCAGTATTGTGGTCTTGTGTTACAAGTTTCTAGAAACAGACACAAGACCCTACAAAAGCTATAAACTCCATGCAGACGGAAAAATCCCAGGGAAGTATTGAAGACTTCAGTTTTCCTAGGCTGCATTAGGCTGAACCAGAAAGTCCCCAATTTCTTTTCTCAGAATGGGGCAGTCCTGAGATTTCTTGTATGCTAATCACTAGTTTGAAAAAGGTAAAAGAGGGACTGCAGAGGAATGCAAAGTTAGTTATTTTTTTAGAAATCAAGTTGTCCAGCTTACTGCCAAGAGAAAAAGAACTTATAACAGCGCAGTTTCTAAGGCTGTGCATGCTGCTTTCTCCATTAAATATTGGAAGGCAACTTGATTTCTTCAGAATAATTCATCAGCTGATTCTGAACAACCCTATGGGTATTAGACAGAACGTACATCCTGTGTGGAATGAAGAGGCACTGTCCCACTGGGGTGAGAATGACTCACCCGTGAATGATTAATGGTCTCCACGGGACTTGAATTTGTGTTATCTTCTGCTCCCCATGAACAACTGAAATTTCCTTAGGGCCCTAATGCTAAAAACCTGAAATTCAGTAAGAGGCCACTGCCTAAGGCCTAGATAGAAATCCCATGACTTTGCATCTTGTCACTGCTCCCCAGAAGCTTAAAAAAGGTAGAAGAGCCCTCAAAGGCTCAGAAGCTTGACAAAGTTATCCAAACCAGGCTGTTGCCATGGGAGATGCAGAGGTCCTTTGGCTTATGGGAAACAGAATGCCCCATGGTTTTCCTCTGACCTACTCCATCTGCTCAGGCTAGAACTGTAAAAGTCTTGTGAGGGTTGAAATGTCTGTGTGCAGGAAGAGTACAGAGAGCGTTATGGAGCCTCCTCGAAGTCTGCAGCTTATGTGATTGCACTTACAACATTACTGGTTTTGAATCCAGTCAGAAAATGCTCTGTAGGCTTGACTTTGCAAGTTAACGCCGACAACGACTATCATTCCTGTGATGGCAAATGATGAAGATGACTGAGAAAAAGTAATTTTGCTCCAGACTACTATGCTTCCTTTAAGAGCTTTGTTTTTAAAATGACCACAGCGTTTGAATTTTACTGTTACCTTCAGGTGCTTCTGCAGTGTTTTGATTACTCTTCAATCATGCTTTAGAAAGGGGGACTCTTAATCTGCAGAGCCTTGTCTCCTAGGGATGCTTGAAGTGATGCTTCAGATCAAAACCTCTTTGATGAAATCATCAGATGATGACACTTTGTTGTACCATAGTATTGAGAACAGTGTATCACACATTTCTCTTTGTGGGTTCCACACAGCATCCAAATTCAAAAGCTTTTGGGTTTTGGGCTTATGATACGTTTTTCTATTGCTAGATTTAATAACTTTTCCATCCACTTCTCTTTCTTCCTAGAAAGAAAATGTCTTTGAGGAATTTTAATATGTAAGGGTGACATCTGGTCGGAGCATTTCCTAACCAGCATCATACTGTTCCTAGAGGTCACAGAGTATCCCATAACAGAACTAGATTGATTAATTTATTTCTGAACAGCACCAACAATTATGCCTCTAACCTTAAGCAGGCAGGGGTTTATTGCAGTACATTTCTCTCTCCACGCAGGCAGGGATGACTCAGGTGCTCACGTGGCAGTGGAGGTAAGTCCTGACTCTCACCTTTGGTGGCACCCCTGGCAGCTCCCTTGTGACAAGGTCTGCAGGTGTGGATGATTGCTGAAAAATCTCATTTCTAGTAGCAGATTTTTTTCAGCCACCGCCTTTCTTTACTCTGTGCATTTTTATTATGCAGTTCCCTTGGAAAAAAAAAAAGTGATTGTGCTGGGTAGTTTATCCTCTGACTAAAGGTTAAAGAAGCAGTCAGTAAAAAAAAATGGATTGTCGATATTTACGGAAGGTTGCATTAGTGTTTCCTAGTTTTTATAAGCAGAGCTTGCTGCAGAGACCAAATCATGTGATATGCCGACAAGTAAGACCTTCACAGCAATCTGTATTGACGCAATTATTTTCCCAAGCTCCTGTAAAGTTCGAGACTGAAACTTTGGAATGATTAAGGCAGTCTAAAATTGGTACAACAATGATGTTGTACCCCTCGGAAACAACAGTTTCACCTGTATCTGGTGCTATCCGTTGTAGACCAGAGTGAGGTGACTACAGTAAGTATGAAAGAGGCTATTTCACTGTCAGCAAAGGATCAGTAATGCCAAGTGGGATATGCTGACCTGCCAATGGGGAGTGGGAAGCGAACACTTGCAAACCAGTTTTGGGGGTTGTCTGATTTGTAGGCTTTTCCTGACACTTTGATAATTTTTTTAAATCTTTTTTAATGCAAGGAAATCTTGCCTGTTGGATTAGTCTGAGAACAACTGGAGTCCAGTTAGAACCATCTAAAATAAACACTGTAACAATTCACTGCAGTAGAATTACTGCAGGAGGTCCTGGACTTGCTCATGCAGAAATCGAAAGATGCTGCTGAAGTTCTTCATTGGTTCAGCCAAAGCAGCTGATGGCTGTTTTTTCTGCTAAACCACTGTAAAATAAATAGTGTGAAGAGTTCCCAGAAAAGATTAGTTTGGGGAAAGCTCCGAGGAAGCACACCCTCAAGCATTCCTTTTATAACTTGCTTTTTTTTTTTGTTTGTTTTAAGTCTGCCTTACATTTTTCTTTTCCCAGTGATCACATGGAAGTTTTATGAATACATAAAGTTGTTTTTAGTGGTTACGCAAATCACTCCTGCAAACTTGCATCAACAGCCCTTCCCATATTACCATGGTAACATCCTTATCACCGTTTGACCTTGCATTTCATTACTAAAAAAATCCCATTCCAGCATAACGTACAATTTAGGAAAAAGCCCCAGACAAACAAGTTTTATTTTCCTTTTCAAGGATCAAATGAGGTCACTATGGTTTTTCCAGGGAAAGGGCTCGTGTTTGCATAGGAATAATGCAGTTCATTTATGGCAGGCAAACTTTCTTGACCTCCGTTTTTCTGCTTCCCCCTGCAAAACTGAAGCACCTTTGTAGAATTAACCAGTTCAGACTGCAGCTGCTCTTCTGGTTCCTAAGTTCAGAAAAAAACATTAAGATCACTTGGCCCAGCTTTAGCAGAACAGTGTGCCCACACTGGAAACACTTTGTGAGGTACCCAGGCTCCAGGCTTTTGACCACTGCTAGCTGGAGGCACTGGGCATATTTCCTGCTCCACCAGTAACTGACCTGCTGTCAGGTACTGGTACAGTGACGTTCAGTGAGTGTAGAACAATTTATGTCACTTTCGGTGACCTGGCAAAAAACCCAGATCCAGATCTGTAATGTTGTCATCTACCTGATGGAAAGAAAGAGGGAAAGATAACCAAGCTTTTGACTGGGTGCTGTAAGACCATTCCTTGACTATTGCTTCCCAGCCTATCCTCAGACAGCAAAAGATTTGAATGCCCTCTTCTTGCTCAAAAGAAAACTTCAGCTCTCTCTAGTGGGGCTGGAACAATGTCAGTGGTGTCTCTTGCCTGTTTTGGGTGGACTACTGGACCAGTTCCCCAGCACCTGCCTGCAAAGGCAGCACAGCAAATGCACCAGGAGCAGATTTGTGGCATGGCTGTGGCACTGAGAAGGGCACTGGTGTGGACTGGGACCAGGAGAATTGCCACACAGCTGGGCCTGAAGGGGTCCAGAGGCCAGGCAGGGCAGGGTCAAGGGCAATCTGCCAACCAGCCCATCTTTTGCTGCAGTGCTGCTGCTGATCTTCCTCCCCTTCTGGGTTTAGTGCTTCCCTTATGTGCCGTGGCAGCATAGAGTAGCATTCCCATTCACAGAGAGAAGTACTTTAACACGGGTCTGTTGATAATGGAGCTGGGGCAAGGCCTTACGAAGATCTTACAAAAGGCTAGAGCCATGCTGTCAGAAGACTTGCAGAGCAGGAACTCACTGAATTTCAAAGCTGCAAAGTGGGAGCATGGGTAGTGCAAGAGTCCTCACAGGCACTAATTACACCAGTGGTCCATTCCCAGCCTGGCTGCAGTTCCCTGTTCTGAGGCTGGGTCAGGCTGGAGCTGCTGGCCAGACAAGCCCTCTCCTGCTGGCTCCTAGCACAAGAAACGCTGTTTGGAAACAATGGGTAATAAAGGAAGTGTTTTCCCAAATAAGCCCAAATAAATACATCAATGAACTGCCTCTGTCTGTGAGGAATATCACAGGGCAGTGAGGTTTTGCTACATGGCAGGGCTGAATCTGTTGCTCTGCGCAAGAAGATGCCGGGAAAGTGGCTAGTGGGACTCCTTGAGGGGGTTGGGGGGTGACACTTTGGAGAAGTCTGCTTGGAAAAAATGCCAGTGCTAATATCACCTTGCTGCCATGGTACAATTAAGAGCTATTAATTTTCCCTCAGTTGGTTGTGTAATTGCACTGCAGGGCCTTTTGAATATTGCATTTAAATGAGTCTGCAATTGGAAATAATGAAGGTTAAAACCCTCTTACGTGATTTTATGATCAAATTAGTTCCTTTGACCCAGAAAGCAGCTGTGGTAGCAACAAGCGCCACATTTGGAGAAAGACTGTAGGTTTGAGGTGCTGTTCAGAGCTAGCTTTAGAAAGGTACATCCATACAAAGTGACTTCAAAGTCAAAAAGGTCTTGCACTCCAGGACAGAAGTTTGGCAGGAATCTGGCATGAGAGTAAGAGCTGTGAACAGAGTGGGGAGCAAGGTGTCTCTGCTGAGAGTTACTGTATCAAATTTAGGTGATCCCATGAGGTGAAAGCCATTGGATGCTGGGGGCATGCTGCATATCCCACCCTGCTCTTACTCATCTTGAATATCTCTCTGTTAGTAACTAATACCAGGGAGGACTTTGGCTAATCCAGAGCAGCATTCTTCTATTTTTACTCTTAATTTGTAGCTGGCAAGAGGGTTATTAAGATGTTCCCTTAGCTGTAGGGACTTGGAGATTCTACTTTTATTTCCTTAGGCTGTTGTTCCAAAGTTGCCTTTGGCTTCAGGACCTCAGCTCATTTCAGCCCTGCCTGTCCAGCCCACAGCTGACCATGGACACATCGACCTTTGGGAGTTCAGCTTGTCCCTCTTCATCCTGAGCATCAAGGAGGAGCTGGTAAAAATTTCTTTTTCTTTCAGTCCTGATTGGAAGGGGTCTGAGTGCTGCAAAGGGCTTCTATGGACAGAGCTGTGGTGTCCCAACCCCACCATACCCGCTTTTTGTCTGGCCAGGGAGAGTCCTTCCCGCTGGCTTGGAGCACACTCTGACAGGGTGGATGCAGGAGGCTTTGAACTGCAAAGCACGTAGCATCACTCTAATCTTCATCCTTTCAGGGTGGGTATAGGAAAGCATGACGTGACGGCTCCTGGCTGCTCTGGGCAGTGAAGCAGCACTGAGTGAGGCTGTGACAGCCTCACCATGGTTGCCTGTTCCAATAGTGAACAAGGCTCTGGGACATACATGACTGCCAGCTTGTGTGTCAGCATCCTTGGTGATGACATTCTGCTGTGTAATCCCAGCGCTCCAGGCTCTGCCACATGCAATGTGCCCCTGGGTTGCTCACACATGGATGCCACCACCTGCACAGTCCCCACACCCCCTAAGATCCAGGTCTGAATGGTTTTCAAGTTTTCCCCTGGCTCTGCTCCAGTGAACTCAGACTTCCTCAGCCTTCCTTTCCTTGCATTGCCTTGCCTGAGCCTCCCTTGGCTCCTCGAGAGCCCTCTCCTCCATGTCTGCAGCTGTCTGCAGCCTCTCTGGGTGTCTGTGCTTCATCAGCTCCCATCTGGAACTCATCTTGGTGCTCTCACATCTTGCTGATGTGCAGCTTCATCTGTGCTCTAGGAGGAGAGACTGTTCTTCCCCTGGGATCCTGCTTCAAAACCCAGTGGTGGGGGGGTGTGTGTGTGGATTGCCTCTGGCCAGCATGGGGGCATATTTGCCCTCCAGTTGCAGTGTTTGCCCAATGATGAGGGAAATACAGGACATAGTGGAGAAGGTGAATACTTCACAGCAGCTCTAAATCCACTCTGACCTTTCCTCCCGTCCCCCAGGTTGCGTTGCCATTTACATACAGAACCCCTACATTCAGCTCAGGGGGCTCCCTAGACCAAAGTCTCCTGGGCTGAAAGCTGACACTCAGCAAGCCGTGTAAGCTGGAGCCCTTGGTTTGCTTTAGCTGATGGAACAGCTTTTCTTGGGCCTCCCTTCCATTAAACCTCCTGATGAGATTCTGGCATATGACAGGGCCAGGGTACAGCAGGGAGGATTACTGGTAGGACTCACAGAGACATCGACTCCTGTGGAGAGCGATTAACAACTCAGCCTACACTCCTGGCTCCTGAGAGCCTTCAGGAAGCCGATTAGGGCACTGCAGAAATTTACTTATGTCTAGGAAGTGAGGAGATCAGAGTGGCAGCAGTATTTGAGTGCATGGGCAGGGAATGGGAGCAACATTTTTCAGACTGTTTGTTTCTGGTGGGGAAGTCACCTCTAGCTCCAGAAGTTCCAGTGCATCGACACTTTTGTGCTTGATATAAAGAGCTGCAAAATACCCTCCGAGCATGGAAATAGCCATCAGGGAGCAGCCAAATGCTGGAGATGGCAGCAGCACCAGGGAGCTGTCTGCCCAGCCTGGGGCGCTGCTTTGCCCATTGGGCACAAGAGCCCCGGTGCCTCCCTCGGGAGCGCTTTGCCTTCAGGCTGGGATCTCACTGCCACCACCGTAACACTCAGTGCTTAGCTCTGGTGGGAAGAAAGGAGGAGCTCAGCTCTCTCTGATGAAGAGTTTGATCCTCAGGCTCCCATCATGCAGCGCGGGCCGGGATGCCCGGTTCGGCTCGGGCTTGGCTTGGCTTGGCTCTGCTTGGCCCGGCTGGGCTCAGCTCGGGCTCTGCTGGATTGGGTTCAGGCTGGGCTGGGCCGGGCTTTGCTGGGTTCGGTTGGGCTCATATCGGTTGGGTTTGGGCTCCGGCTTAGTTCAGCTGGGTTCGGCCGGGCTCGGCCCTGCAGGGCTCGGGCTCGCCCGCCATCGGGCGATGCGGCTCCGGCCGCGCCGCCGGGCTCCTGTGGCCC
>VZRE01002872.1:161690-176336 GCA_013396775.1 Cephalopterus ornatus
CTGGTTGGGAGGGTGTGACAGCTCAGCCGAGAGCATGCTCTCGGGGCTGCGAGGGGCAGCGAGGTGAGAGCTGGGGCGTCTGAGCTCCGAAAGCGTCCGAACGGGAAACGAGGGCTGTGGGATGCTTAGGGGCTGGAGTTGGTATCTTGGGAAACAAGTAGGAAGAAAATTACTCTTTTTTATCCTGAGGAGGAAAAAGCAGAAAATAAGAGTTCAAGGGACTGAACAAAGCGCTTTGTGCAGTTTAAATCACGTTTTTCTCAGCTCTTTGAAACACAGGTGTTTCATAAAACGCAGCCTTGCTCCTGAAGTGTAACAAGGGATTTAAAACTCGGACATTTCATTTCCAGTACATGGAAAGATTCCAAACGCCTTTGTCTTGTACGTTCCTTCAAACAGCTCTGCCAAACCCATGTCTTTTTCCTCCAGCCAGCAAATAAAATGTTGTTGTCTGCAGTTGTTCAAAGGCTTCTCACCACTGGGCTGCATTACTGATCACAGTGTCTCTAACACTCTCTGCTTTGGCAGACTTTGAGCTTGATTTATTCCTCCCATCAAGCAGCATTAATCTGAGCTGACCACTGAAGTCGGGCTTGATTTGCCCCCCTCTGCATGCTGAGATAAGATGGTCAGGCTGGTGTTGTCACAGTCCAGATTGTGAATGATATTTATATATGTATATGCCTTTTCTCTTTCTGGGGTAGAAAGGAATTTCTGTGTACAGAGAAGTTGAAAGCATATTGAGTAGGGCTGTGTTGAAAGCATATTGAGTAGTGCTTTCTTCAGAAGGTGCTTGTCAAATAAGATGCAGGCTGAAAAGGCCTTTCATCTCTTCTGCAGTGTTTAGTTCAGTGTGAGTGCGAAAGGGGCAATCTCTTTCTCTGTTCTACTCTCCTTGTTCTGGAACCAGCCTTTGGATGGAGGAGTAGATTCAGCTAAAGAATAGTCTGGTTATACTGAGTTTGTGCTTCCTTGATGTAATTTTGTACGTGCACAAGGGCTTGAGGTAGAACTGAAGGGGGCAGGGAGAGGGTAAAACTTCTTGTTTCAGTAGCATGACTGTATTATGGTAGTCTAGACAGCCTGCAGATCTGTTTGGTGTTAAGAGATGGCAAAGCAAGAGCTAGACTTGACTTCCATCCCTTATTTGCCAGCTCCAAAACATGTAACTTTTACTGATGATACCCATGGTTCCTGGTGAGAGACATGTCAGTGGCTCCAGTGTGCCGGCATGCTGCCTGTGGGAGTGCCCCAGAGAGCGTTGCCCATGATTTCTTCCTCAGTGCCAAAGCACTGGGCTGACTCTGTGGCATGTGCTGAAGTTGGTTAGGACAAAAAGTGTTTTGAAATCTGATTGGCCAAATCGTTTGATGTTGGTCATCAGTGGAACGTGCTTTAAGAGTTGTACTCCTCCAGTGCTGTCTGTTGCAGTGATTAATTTCTTCAAGGACAGGAGGACCTGGTGACCCCTGTGACTAAGTAGCTCTTGCTGGCTAAGCCTGGGACCTCTGGGGTCAAAGGGCAGTTTGAAGACCACCTTATTAGGTCCAACGCAGCTCAAATGGGCAGGTGAAGGTTAGGAGCAGGGGGTTTTGTCACAAAGTGATAGTGGGTTATGAAAGTTGTGATGGTAATTTCTGGTTCAGAATAGAAATGTGAGGGGAGACTGGTTTCTTAAACAGTGGTACAGGTTTTTTAATTGGCTTATGCTGTTAGGTATGTGCCACCCCGTAAAAGACCATGTAGTGCTGATCAGGAGTGACGAGAGAAACTTGTGTCTGTGAGAAGATGATTTGTAATCCGCTTGCATTCATAGTTGGTTCAGGCTGAGCGAGTGGTGTGTGCAGCTGCTCCATTTCTGCATCTGATCTGCTCTTAATCCCTAGTGATGGGAGAGAGTTTTCATCAAGAAGCTCCACTTGATTGCTCTAATCATCTTGGTATTAGTCTCAGCAATCATACACTCAGGGCGGTAAGTAGCTTCTTACCGTATCAGTGAGGTTGTCCTTACTGGAACAAAAGCAAACTGCAGAGATGGAGGGCTGCATCTCTCTCAGGAGGCAGATTCCTCTCAAAAAGTTGGCTTGTCTGCAAGGAGGCCAGTTCTGGAATCTGAGGGGTATCCCACCTCTGACTGCTGGCTTGAGCTCTGCGAGGAGTTCAGGCTTATGGTTTGGAAGGACTGTGCAATGCTTTACATGTCCTGTAATCATGGAGGTACTTGCAGATCTTAATGAATTAAACCTCTAACCACCTTTGAGGGCTCTTGCCTGTCAGCTTCATTTGTGCTAGCTAACGATATACTTGCAGGGTGAGCTTGCAGAAAATTACTTTCTGGTCATTAAATGAGACAGTGGAATTGGGCAAGACAAGTTTCATACAGGATGTCTGTGGTGAACTGAGACTGCAGCATTTCCAGCCATAGGATGATGGTCTCGGCTCTGCCACATGGTTTTGCACTGCAGTGGCTTTACTGTCTCTGAAGCTGCTATTGCTTGGAAATACTGATAAAGGGGTCAAGGCTTTTCATCTGCCTGTTCTCTCAGTTTCACTTGCTTTACAAATTCATGGTCTGTAGTGCTGTGTCTGCAGTTCCTCTTGATGTCCCTGATCTCCTGCTACAAATCTTCACCAGCTCCTTGCCGCTGAGCTGGGATGCACACTGTTAGATGGAAAGCTGCAGCCTCAACAGCACCAATGCTGCACTTTGCATTGCTTGTGGTGGTGCCCTACAGCCCTGGCTTTTGCTCTGTGCTGGGGTGCTCCTGCAGCTGGGGCAGGAACTGGGGGGTGGAAAATGTGTTTTGTTTGGAAGGAGTGGGAGTGGCAGGTGGCTGTCCTCTGCCTGGCCTAGCTGGTGGCATGGTTTGTATACTGCTCGGTTGCACTGGAGAGACGAGAGCAGTGCGATGTCTTGTGTGGGGGAAGACTGGTGGCTTCTCTGTCATGTCCTGAGATCTGGAGGGGCTTGGGACTCCTGGCTCAGCTGAGATAACTTTAACAAACAGGTAATGTGTCAGCCATTGGGAAAACCGTGGTTCTGTTTACCAGACTATACCTTGGTGTTTGACATTATCATCCTCCTTGGATGATGTATCACCCACCTTGGAGATGGGGAGCACCTCACCTGGAGGTCCAAACCTGATCCTTATGGTAAGGGTGGTCACTCTGAGTTTCAGGAAGGGCCACATCTATTCACGCTGGTGTGATCCCTATGGCATCCTGGGTCCCACAGCTGTTTGAGGGCTGGGAAGAGGATGCTGTCCATGCCTCTGCAGCAGCTGGGCCTCTCACTGGCTGGGGCTCCCATTGTCTGGGTGTATTGTTTAAGTGCAAAACATGCACCTAAGAGCTTCTGTATCGTCAAAGAAAAAGAGTGTTTATACTGGAGCAGGCCACCCCTGTGAAGGTGTGACAACCCTGCTGTAATTCCCTTAATCAGCTCCTTGCTGCTCCTGAAGCTCAAGCCTCATCTGCTGTGTTGAGTCCAGGTCTGCCTTCATGCTGGGAGGGACAGGTGAATAATTTGTCCAGACCAAAGGGACTGGGGGAGAAATGAACTTGTGAAACCAAAAAAAACATGCCTCTAATGAAGAGCTTGGGCATGGAAACTGTGATTAAGAAGTGCTATTGAGTCTTGCTCATAACTCCCACTGGTGAGGAGAGAAAGCCCATGTGCGTGCGCAGGCCCGCGTGGTGCTGGGATGGCGGGAGCGAGCTGGAGGCCTCGCCATCTGCTCGCTGCTTACGGTACTTTTCTGTGTGCCAGTAGTGTAGGAGTCTATGTTTTTTTTGTTTGATGTTTTGCGTTTTTTTTATTCCTCCTCCAAACTGTATTTACTGTTTGACTGTACTAACTAGCTACATGTAGTAAATGCTGGGTTTTAGCCACCTTGGTATTTACTGGTGCTGACTCCCTGAAAGCAAAGGCGTAGTCCCTCCCTCATAAGTGGCGAGAAAAATCTTTGTGGTGGAAATGACCCTGTATCACCTGAACTTGCTCTTCTTACCTGTAATTGCTGACTTGAACTGTATTTAGGACAAAGATATGTCACTTTATGTGTTTCAAACTGTTGTAACAATGATGTGGGCCCACAGATGCTGCAAGCTTTTCTTTGCATCTTGTGTCACGGCTACCCAAATTGCTGGTTCCTGAATTTGGGTCTGCCGTAATATTCAAATAAACTGTTTCCTCCTCTGTGTTTTTGAGAATTGTACTAATCTCTTTTTAGCCATGCTGCGCACTTTAGTATCTGCTGATCCCATATTTTGCAATCTCGCCCCTAAAAGAATGGGACGTGGGACAAGACTGTGCCCCTTTCCTGCCTAGTTGCAGGCTCAGGAGCCACATAGCTTTGGGGATTAAACATGGATTGAGGGCCCGGCTTCTTAAAATGCTTAGGCACAAGCAGATGTCTTATGAGATTTTGGAAAAATCCCATTACGTTGCCAGTCTATATCTTTAAGTGTCTTAATATCATTAAATATCTGGGTTCCAGGTGGACTTCTAGGTACCATGCTCTCCCTGCCCAGCAAGTCTGCTGCAAACACATGGCAGATGGGAATTTATGCAGCCTAGGATCCTTGTCTCTTTTTCTCTTGTGGTAAAGGAATCCAAAAATTAGACTTGAAATGGCTTCTTGGGGAAGGCAGGACAGCAGAGCCAGTACTGGGACTCTGTTCATCCAAACTGCCCTGTGGTGAGGGGGAAAGACGGGAAGCTTTGACTTTCTGTGATGGACTGCCTGCCCACATCGGGATTCTGGTGGCTCTGATGATCAGCCTGCTGTGGGGGGGCCTGGTCTGGGCTCTCCGTGCCGGCAGGGATGGGTCTGGCTCTGGTGCACGGGCAGCCCCTATTGTCAGCAGAATGACTTTGCCTGATGCTTGAGTTCACGTGGGGTTTAAGCCATCTGTGCTGCTGCGTTGCTTTGCACTAAGCACATGCCACTGCCCAAGTAAATCACTTATCCGCTCTGCGGGGAGCCGTAACTATCTAACCTCTTTATCTCTTTCTTTTTTTTTTTTTCGTGTCCAGCCCTCAGTGCCACCTGTGCCAAACTACAAGCTGTCCATGTCAATCCCAGAATGGCTGCAGGCAATACAGACCTACATGAAGATGCTGCAGTATCCTTCTCAAGCGTGTGGTTTCTGGAGAGAAGGCTGACTTCTGCCTGGCATGAGTTAACAGGAGCTTAACTGAAGCTTTAGCTGGTTATGAAGGCTTGGGATCATCTGGGGGTAAAAGGACGCCTCCAAGGATTTGTGATAGCACCAGCAGCACTGAGCTTGTCATAGCAATCCTCTGGGAGATGTAATTAGCTTTAAATGATACTGAAAAATTTAACTGAAGTGGCATTGGTGGGAGTAGAAGTGCTTATTTCGAAGTTGATTTATGAGGATGTTATGATTGGATCGTGATGCCTGGAGAAATAATATGGCATCTTGTCATAAAGCAACTGAGGCAGTGTTGTGGCAAATCCTTTCTCCCTCTGCCTTGCAAGCCCCTGTGGGCTCCCTGAGGACTGCCTGTGTGCTCAGCTCGCAGGAAGTGTTTGTCATTGGGGTGAGGGGCACAAGCAGCTCTCCGGACCCCAAGGTGGGCAGGCTTGCCTGTGACACAGGAACTTGCCTGGTGGGTTCATCAGGGATGGACACATCCATCTACCCTCCCTGTCACTGCCCCATGCCTAATTCCTGACAGTTTCCCTTGCCTAGATGCTGCTCTTCTGTTTTCCTTTTTTTGTGAACTCTCCCCTTTTGTGTGTGTGGGGAAGCTATGGATATGAGGAATGAATGTGAAGTCCTGGTAAGGATTAAGAAATGATATGGATGGCAGCTGGAAGAGCATCCGAAAATAGCAGGCACGGTTAGCCTGCTGAGGAGCAGTGGTTGGGATCAAGGCAGCAGCAGGGCTTGGAGCAGCAGCTGCCATGGGGAGGGAGGCTGGGGCCTTCGGGCTCTGCAGGGGGTGGTGCATTTCTCTTCTGTATGTCGGCCACTTGGGCAGGACAAGAGGCTTGGTGCTTGCTGGGGTTGTGCCAGAGAGGATACCATGTCACATAGAGCCCGAAAAGTTGTACTTTTCCCTACCTCACCCTGCAGTGGTTTTGAAATCCTGCACTTTGCTACGTAGCGGGAGCAGGCCTCAGGGGACAAGGTTTGGATGTGTTCAGAAAAGCTTCAAAGTGGGCTGGGGAGCAATGTCTGGGCTTCCTTTGAGAGCTGAAAGAGGATGTATACTTTGTTCAGAGCACCCTGAAAGGGCCTCATGAATTAGGTTTTGAAGGTGGGAGGGGAAAAAAAGCCTTGTTTCTGGAGAACTGAACTCTAATTGAAGTCAGTTCAGAGCATCCTGGTGCAAGCTGGAGTTTTTATTTAGACCATGGTTATGCAGCCAACAGCTGTGCTATTTATGCCTTGCAAGGCACCCTTTTCCTCCATGGGGTCACCTGTTTCTGCTCTGGTATTGCTACTACAATTCTACTGGCATGAATATTCTAATGGTCCTGTTGAGAACTAGGTTAGCAAAGAGATTCAGCTGCAAAAATAACCTAGAAAATGTAAGTGAATAGTGTTGGGGTTTTTTTCTTTCTCCTTTTTCTGATTTTGTTGGTGGTGATGGTGTTGTTGTTGTTTTTACTGAACAGATTGGTATCCTGATCTGATTTACTGCATTGCTGCTTGAACAGCTGTGCTTGAGGAGCAAAGAAGAGGCTGCTTTTGGTGATGCTGCTGCATATGGTGCTTCTCAGCAAGTGGTGCTGAGATTTGGTTGACTGTCTGCAGGCATCATTTGTGATGAACTTTTCTCCTATCCTTGTAGTGTTAACTAATGAGCTTGAGTTGCATGTAGCTGGTTATTTTAGTTTCAAGTGCGTTGTGGTTTTTTTAGAGAATGATTTATATTTCCTAAGTGTAAATGGATGCACTCACCATGGTTTTGCTTTACAGGTCATATGTGAGCTATGTGGCTGACGGAGTTAAGGACTTATAAAGGAAATAAGTTCTTTCAAACCATGAATTATGTTGATTGGTTTTGGTAGGCTGTGAAAGCTTTCTCTTGCCCAAGTGGGAGACTTTTTTTCAAACTTGTAACCCAATAGTGAGTAGGATCTGGAGGATAAGCGACTTAATAACCCTTCAATGCCAAATTTGGGTGTCATTTTAGACAGATAGCCATTTTGTTTGACCCTACAGCAAATGGTGGTTAACAGATCATACAAAAAGACAAGTAAAATATTTGCTTTATTTCACATGCCAGGGTTTCATCTCTGAGAGTCAATGGCTTTTACTGCTTGTTCTATGTTTCAACAGGAAATGAGAACTGAAATTCACCTTTAGAGCATTGTTATCTTGCTGTTTGACTGTTCAAGTTTCCTTTAACAGAGAAAATTCAGATATAATCACACAGGAACACAGTTCTTCGAGATCAGAAAAAGCAGACCTCTGAGTGGGTAAGTGTCTCTGGAATTGGTCTAGTGCCCTTGTCCCAACATCATGCCACCTGGGACTTAAGCATCTGTAACACCATGGCATGGGAAGGGCTGTCTCCTCTGTGCCATGGCTCCTCTGGCAGGGCCAAAACTGTGTATGTTGCTGAGTGGAAGGGCTGGCCTTGCTTGGCAGCCATGTGGGAGCTGCATAGCTGCAGGCCAAAGCTGCATGCACTGGGTGGGAAATCTTTAACTTTGTGCTTGTTAGTGTTGGGTTGGGAGGGCTGGGCTGTTCTATGAAAACTACGTAAGTCCTGATATTCTAGTTGTGCTGTAATGCCCTTTGCTGATGGTTGGAAGAGATCAGATTTGAAAAATGGAATTTTGAAGTCTTGGGCACAGTCTTTTCCCCTGGAGGCTCACAATGGACTGTGTTAAGTTGCATCTGTGTTCTCATGTTGCCTCTCATCTTGCTCTTCCTTCCATGTGGGGGGCTCCCGTGCTGGGTGGTGATGGGTTGTGCAATGCAAGTATGAACCAAGTGCCCAGGGAGCCTGCCAACAGAGAACGGGGGGTCCCTTGCATGTAAGAACTGCATCATACTTGGGACGGTTCTTTAATAGAACCCAGTAAATTAGCAGGTTAGGGCAGGAAGTGATGTTGACAGCATTATGCTTTTATTTTTGGGTGAAATTTAGATAAGCAGAATATAATTACTTCTGTAGACTAGCCTGTCTCTAGTTCTCCTCAGCCCTCTGTCATTAATCTAATGGTCCATCCCTGTAAATTCTAGTTCCCACCCCAGCTTTATGCTTCAGGTTTTCATCTTATTGACAGCAATCTTTCCCACTTCCTTTCTCTAATGTTCACTGCTCAGGTGGAACTAGTTTAAAACAAATCTTATACCTTGAATGATAGATGGGTTTACAGAAGCTTAAACCAATTTTCAAGCTGCTCACTCATTTTTAAATTTGTCCCATTACTTTTTTCCAAGGAAGTGGAGGATGAAAATGAATTGTGTTCAGCACTTACCACTTAAAAGGTTGTCATCTTCCTGGGCTGGATGAAAGCCTGCTTTATGAGGACAGTACCCTTTCCTGGAAGGGAACTAATGCAGTGCTCACAGCTGGAGACCTACCCCGAATTTGGATCCTCTCCGCTTCCTCTATTTATCTGCCTTAGTGTTTTCTCTGGGGACTCGTGTCTGACTTCTCTCCTTGTCTTGTTGCTATTAGGACTTCTGTGAGTGACTTGGAATGGGGTGGCAGGACTTCTGTGGAGTTAAGGAGAGTGCTCCTGGAAATGGTCTGACTCCCTGGGGCAGCTGCTGCCAGATTTCCAGGCGCAGTTGCCTGAACCTGGTGTATGCTGGACTTGCAGAGTGTAGAATCCTAAGACCTGTGCTGCTTTGCTCCTGGATTGTGTAGATGGGAGTGCTGCCCAGATCCTGTTGTACTGCAGTAGGGCTCAAATGCTTGCCCTGTCTTAGTTTCTCCAAATTTGAGAAGGGACACACATATAAGACAATCTCAAGTTCCTGTAATTTTTATGAAACCAGGTTTATATTTCAAGTAAACAGATAATTGTGTACTCACATGCTAGCATTTACTATGGTCAAGCAAATACAAGAGGAAGTGAGCTTAAAGAGTTGTATGTCCTAAATACACATAATACTCTGAAGACCCAAACTTTGATTAGCTGAGATTTTTTGTCTGAAGAGATAACATGAAGATACAATTAGTCAGAAAAAGTAAATGTAGCATAGTGAATACAAATATACTGAAATGAGAAAGAGAACTGACTGATCTTTTTAAATTTACTTGGGCAGGTGTTAAGGAGGATGGGGCCAGACTATTTTCAGTGGTGCCCAGTGACAGGACAAGGGGCAATGGGCGCAAATGGGAACACGGGAAGTTCCATCTGAATATGCGGAAAAACTTCTTTACTTTGTAGGTGACAGAGCACTGGAACAGGCTGCCCAGAGAGGCTGTAGAGTCTGCTTCTCTGGAGATACTCAAAACCTAGCTGGACATGATCCTGTGCAACCTGCTCTAGACGAACCTGCTCTAGGAGAAGTGTTGGACAGATGATCTTCAGAGGTCCCTTCCAACCCCAGCCGTTCTGTGTTTCAGTGTGAATAATGCATTGATTGCCCTGTAATGTTGAGTTGTGCCTGAAAGCTTTTCTTTCCTTCATCTGGTGTGCAGGTCAGTTTTCATCAAAGCTGAAAAATTGCCTATACCTGCAAGGTTTTTTTCTGGGAGGTGTGTTCCACTTTGCATGAAATCTGCTTCCAGCGTGGCGACAGCAGGCGTCTTGCACTGAGGTGACAAGCACTGCTCTGAGCAAGTTTCTGTGGTGTGAGAGGCCTCACTTTGCTGCAAGACAAAGTTTGCATGTGCAAGCTGGTTGGGCAAGATGCTAAATGCCTCCAATTGCCACTGGCTCTTGAAAAATGAGACTGTTCCCAGAGCTTTATTGATACTAAACGTATTGCTTATTTCATAGTGTGAGGGCTCAAAGCTAATGGAAGTATTACGAGATCTTTGGCAGCCTTTCTTCAAGAGAGCAGTGGCTGGACACAAAGAAGCTTGAGTACTAGATGGAAATTGAATATTCATAAATTCATGTGAAAGTGTCCTAAAGCAGCTGGGGCATATTAATGAGTTTTTCTATTATGGAGGGAGAACTAGATATTACAGAGATTTAGTGCCAGCATCAGTGTGATGTATGAGAAAATAAAAATGTGTGGCTACATGTAGAAAGATGAGCATAAATTATCTATAGGTACTCATTAACGGACACAGTCTTGCTATAACTCAGTATTTAAAATCTCTTTAAGAAAAAGTCACTCTTATTGTCAGCTTAACTTCTAGACTGCCAGACACTCCATGGATTTGTCTTGACTACAGATAACACTTTTGGAAATGTTAGATTTCTGTTGGCATAGATGTGTGAGTCAGGGTGGTAGAGCTGCGAACCTGTAAACTTTGTGTGGTTTTCCTGTTGTACTGGCAGACTGTGACTGAAAATGTGTCTGTGTGTAACCTTGCCTGAGTCTGCTGTGTTTGCACAAAATCCAGGTTTACAGATGTAGCTACATCCACCGTAGGAGTGCTTTGCTGATAGAGTATACAGGTATCCTGACCCGGGACAGTGACCTTCATAGGCTTTATGATGTACTCTTTTGTACTAGGTGGGTAAAGGGCACTCCATGGAGTTCAGCTCTAGTGATCCATGGAATGTGTGTGTGCATATGATACGAGTGTTTCAGGCATCAATAGGGCTGGTTTTTCTTTCCCCATACAGGATTATGCTGGTCAAACCAAGCTTCCGTTGGTACAATTGGTCTGATAAAAAATGCTATATTTTAGCTGAAATGGCCATTATTTTTAAAATTTCCAAGCTTAGATCACTTAAGAGCTTAAGGGAGAAAAATGTATTTCGGGATATCTAGTACCATCTGTAATTGTGTATGCAGTGTCAACAAGCTGTTACTACTGGCTTTACAAGGAGTGATAAGCCCTCTGGAAGCTTCTGTTCTCGGATGCAGGTATGAGCCACAATGAGAAACAAATACCTTTGTCCTGCCCAGAGTATCTGGGGAGCGTGGTATTGTTCTGTTCCCTCCAGTTAAGTGCCAGCCGATCAGTGGGAGGTACAACTGAAGCAAAAGCTGATGTTTGAGTAGGTTCTGGCGTCTTTGAGCAATTGCAGCCCAGAATCTGCTGTGTGAGGCTGGAGAGACATTCGGTGACTGCAGATATAATGGGTAATCAATTGCAATAAAAGACTGCGAGAGGAGCAGTCACGTGGGAACGGTGCAACCAAATAACAGGGAAGGGGGGACGGGAAATTATACTGTTTCAACACACCATGTTATTAAGGAAACCTGATGGAGCTGCAGAGGAAAATGGACTCATACCATTTCCAGACAATAGACTGCAGAAGGCATTTGAACATCTGCTTCTCTCTCGCACAAAGGGAGAATGTTACAGATACAGTGCTATGTGCAGCATGTGGTAGAAATGCTTTTGCTGTTGGAGCAGACTGGTTTTGAGAAGATTCATGAGATCAGTATCTGCTCTGCTGTTTTTTCTCCTTTTAATTCCGTTGATGCTTTTCACTTCTCTCTTGGCTTCATTGTCATGAATAAAACTGCCAGGAGTTTTAGAAAAGGTTGGGAGAGGGAGATTTTATGGACCTTGTGCAAGCACAGGGGTCTGGGAAAGGAGAATTTTGTGGAAAATGTGCTGAAGGATCTCACTAATAAAAAATGTTATTGAGGTCTGTGGCAGTCTTTCTAGTGAAGGTAATAGCCAGCCTCTCCTAAGCATGGTTGTCTCTGAAGGGAGTCCAGTGTGATGCATGCCAGCTGTGACATCCTTCAGTTTTGGGCGTACTAAAAGGTTTGAAGATTTTTCTAACCTGTATATGAAAGTGGGTGCCTGAGTGAAAAATCTGGGAGCAGAAGAAATTCATTCTTCCCATGAGTTGTCTGCAGCCACTGATATTTTAAACAGAAAACATCTAAAGAGGCAAACCCAACTGTTACAGGCCCTCTCTTACTGCAGAAAGCAAGGGAGGTAGTCCAGGTGGGCTCCTGAAAACACTGAAAGAAATTTGAATCATTAACAAAGAAATATCATCATCTGCCAAGGACTAGATCTCGAGGGAGAATCAAGCAGCCTGTGCTGTTGGCTACATTTGTTAGAGGCAGAAGTGTTTGCTCTGGTCTGGAATAGAGATCTGCCTGGCAGACTTTAGGTAGTGGTGTAAATGCCACAAAGAGGGAAGCTGCATGACACTTGTCTTTGAAACAGTCTCCCTTGGGTTCCTGGAAGTGATGGACTGCCCCTGTGCTCGCTGGGGTCTGTGGAGAGGGTGACTGTGGGCTAGTTCCCGGCTGTCTGTGGTATAAGGTTATAAAGATTAGCTGTACGCGTGGAATCTTTGCAGGTAACTGTCAAGATTTAAAGAAAATCCCAGAAACAAACCCTTCTCAACCTGGGTATTGAAATGCTTGATGCTATTTTAAAAATTCTTTTTTGCCTTCCTTAAATCTTCTTTCACAAGTTTAACTGTGCGGACTTTCTGGTCACTGCTAACGTCTGAGACAGCATGGTTAGAATTCAGGAGTGAAGGAAAATGGGGAAAGGACAAATCAAATAGCATCTGTAATGAGTTAGTTTCAAATGAGCTGAATGCTCTGTTGTTTGCAGTAGATCACTTAGAGAACTGACAGGTGGTCTCCAACCATTAATACTTGTGTTAGAGAGCATGGGGAGGATGGATATTCTTAGAAACTGGGGAACGCAAAGATATCAGCCTTTAAAAAAAATAAAGGAAAAGGTAAGTTTAGGAACTTTCTGAGTTTACCTGCAGTTTCAGGGGAAAGGCAACATTCATTTCATTGGGCACAGTTTGTTTCTGACAGTTTTCTTCTATGAGAGTGTAAGAGCTTTTGTCAATCAGCGAGAAGTTGTGGATGTAATAACTCCTTGCTTTAGTATGGCATTTGGCAGCCTGAGAATAAGGCAGGGGCCTTGAGTCTAAATAACACTATTTAACATACGGACCCAGCTTGGTGAAAAGCAGCACACAGAAGAAGAGCAACCAATAGGTTGAGCAGAGATCGTCAGTTGTTGTGTGTAATGTCTGTCCCAGCTCAATGGGTTTTTTATTAATGGTATGGATAACACTAATTGTTTTATAATGGATGGTTTGCAGTCCAGGCTGGACAAGGTGAGAAGGCTTTGCAAGGTGAAATTGGGATTCAGAGTGATCTCAGAGGGTAGGAGAGAGCTGGGCTGGAACAAACAGAAGATAATTTGCTAAGGGCAAATGCAGGGAAGGGTTTTGGGAGTAGTCAGCTGTGGAGAACAAAAGGCTGATTTTGCAAAGAAGGAGCTGATCTTAGAAACCGAATAAAACACAAAAAAAAAACCCCAAAAAAACAAACAAAAAAAACCAAACTGAAAAACCTCCACCCCTAAAAAACCAAAACCAAACTGCAACCAACTCAGCCCCCCTTTCCCTCCAGTAAAAGAAACCCACAAAAACGTATTCAGTGTGGGTCAGCAGGGAAAATGGCAACAGCACACTGGAACGGTTGCAAAAATGCACTGGAAGATGGACTCAGAAAGAAATTGGTGTGTTTGTACTGTGGAAGACTTAGTTGAAGGATTGTGAGAAGTGAGTCAATTGAAGGGACTCCAAAATTGAAAGCAGCAAACTTTTTGTTTGAAAGGTATAGAAAACATAACCTAAGGGGGAAGTTTTGGGGGGAGTGAGAGAGGGATTTAAAAAAAAAAAAAAAAAAATGGTGTCTGCTTTCTCATGTTTTAGGAGAGGGTGGATTATAGCCCGTTGCATATACAAACGTCTGTAGCAAGAGGAGAGATAATAAATGTTCTCCATGCCCACTGTGGAGTGCAGAAATAGCTCCCGATTTAATTTGCAAAAATGGAAAGATTTAGTTTAAACGTTAGGAGACCTTCTTAGATGCAAGGTTAAGTATAGGACAGATTAGCTGGTGGGTTCCCAGGCCTTTGAGAAGCCAGTTGAAAGTAGGTTGAAAAATGATCAGAGCAGTGATTTAGATTTGGTTTATGCTACCCTGGGCAGAGCAGTGGCTTGGGGATTCTCCAAAGGCTCTGCTTACAGTGCAAACACAGGGTTTAAGGCCATGCTTTGTCTCAGGCTTGTTAAAAGTGGAAGAAGAACTCTGAAGTGGCGGCTGAACTGAGTCATCCACATATACACATATACCCTGTGCTCAGTTCTGTACCTGCAGAGAAAAAGCAAACTGTTTGTGGAGTATTCCCCAGGACTGTGCGATGGATGTGGGTGAGGGCACGATCTGCCTGTGGGTGCAGATGGATGCTTGTTCACTGACCACTGGTGATGCCTCCTGACTGATGCTCCCCTTGCACACATCCTCATCCCTGTCTCGGTCCAGAGCACCTGCTACAGCTCCTGAAACCGGGTGCAGGTTCCTGTGTGTGCCTGCAGGGAGCAGGGCCAGCGCAGGCACAGACCTGAGGAGGAGGTGCTGGCCCTGTCCCTCAGACCATGTTAACGAGGTATATGTCACACTAAATGGCTTGAAGCTAAATAGCTTTACAACTCGAGCTTTTTCCGGATGATGCACATTCATTATCAGCTGTGACTCTTTTTTTTTTTTTTTTTTTTTTTTTTTTTTTTTTTA
>VZRE01002872.1:176342-215347 GCA_013396775.1 Cephalopterus ornatus
TTTTTTATATTGTGGTTTTTTTTTTTTTTTTTTTTTTTTTTTTTTTTGGTAACTTTAGAAGATAGGAAATTCAGTGGATTATCTTGTTTATGGGTACCTCCTATGCATTATCAAATGTAACACCTCCGGATGGAGCTGGGGCTTTGCAGAGGCTCCTTCTGTGAGCAGCACTGAAGAGCCACTGTGGGGGATGAAGGAATCCCATTGTGTGCCCTTGCTGGAGCTGCTCTGTGCTTCCAGCAGTGGGGTTTCTGTGGCTGATTGTGAGTGCGTAGGAGGCAGGCAAACTCTAATTAGTCTTCTGTACTGAAGGCTGAGTGTAAAGGGTGGTTGTTTACAAATGAAAAGATAATTTCTAACTTGGATAAATGGGACATGGAATGGCTGTGACAGGCTGTAATAGCAGTGGAAGCTGTATTGCCATTTGCACTCAATACAAGGTTTAAAATGCATAAGGTGGCTGAATTAGAAAGTGGGAGAAAGGCTGATTATTTCAGATGCATATTTTCATAATCTTCTCTGATACAAATATTTTTGTCATTTAATATTGTGTTTCCTTAGAGTAGGGATCTGTTTACAAATCTCTTCCCAGGAAAAGGGTATGGATAGAGAAGACTTCAAAACAGACTTCATCCTTTTGGCTTAGTTTTTAGATGTTTTTTTTTTTTTTGGTATGTCATTGGATGTGACTCTTTTGGTCTTTTTTTGGTCTCCTTCCAGTATTTTTTTTAAACTGTTTAGGATTTCAGGATCTGCTTGTGGAAGGGGATACGTTACCTAGTTGGTTAATGGTGCAGTATCAGTCTGAGACAACATCTTTCTCAGCTGGCCTTGTTTCTTGTCATGATGTTGTCCCTGTCAGATCACTGTACTCCAAAGATAGTTTAGATTGTAACTAAACTGAACTTGCAAAATCCTGGGAATACATAGTTTCCTGTGCTCATGCAGGAAATGGTGTGGGTTTTGCCTCTTTCCCCATCCACAGGAGGTGGGGAGCAGCAGCAAGACAGTAACTCAGCTTGCAGTGGTATGAAGTGTCTATGTTGGTAGAGCTTTCTGCAGAGAAGGCTGTGATAAAAAGCCATTACATTGTTGTCTACAGCTATAGCTGTAGACTCACAGGGGCATTTGTACCCTTTAGGGGACCATCATGTAACCATCCTCTCTCCCCTTTTTTTTTAATTTTTTTTTTCCAGAAGAGAACCAGGGTTATTTTGAAAATAAGCTACTTTTAGTCCTGCTGTGAGAGCTTGCGTGTTTGCTAGCTTTTCCAGTTCAGCAGGGATTTGCATTACAGTCTGAAGTGATGCTTATGGAGTTGCTGGGAGAGGCAGAGAGGACTGCATTCCTTCAACCCATCTTCAGAGTCTGGAAGGCACTGGGATGCCAAACATCCTTTTTTTCTTCTTTCTTTTTTGTTTTTTCTCCTCCCGGTCATCTTCCAAAAGTCAACAGGGCTCTGGCAAGTCACTGTAAAGGATAATCAAGTTCATCGGCTCTTGCAGAGATAAGAACTGGAGGGCGCCTGGTTCTCAGTCTGTGTGAGGGCCCTTTGATTCCAGTCAACTGCTCTAGATGGAAGAACTGAAAATTGTTTTGTTTCTGTTTCAGGTTAATGGAGACAGCAAAAGAAATGACCAGGGAGTCCTTACCTATCAAATGCCTTGAAGCAGTTATCCTGGGGATGTATCCTTTCACATGCCTGACTTTTTCCACTGCAGTGCTGTTTAATGTATTGCCCTTCCTGGATGGTGTTTGAGAGGGTCACAGCCAAAGGTGAGTGCCAGCAGCTTGATAAGCTGCCATGGTATTGGGCAGCAAGTTGCTGAATTGCCTGGGCTTGTTGGTAGGAGTTTGGATGCTGTGTGCCCAGATCACAAGTGTTATGATTTGGCTGTGCAGACTTTGCCTTCTGCCCTGGTAATCTGCATAATGTCAGGATCTGAGCCAAAGTGCCCAGATAAGTATCTGCCTACACAATCCTTGTTTTCTTTGTTAGTATTTCTCTGTCGGTTATTGTTGGAGCTTGGTAACACTTGAGGAGCGTGGGTTCAGTTCTTGGTTTTTCTGATGTGTACATGGCCAAGTCATGTTAGTTTTTGTCTCTCACCCCACAGCTGTGCTTTGTGCAGCAACATATGTGTGTTATAGTGAAACGTTTAAGCTTTACTGTAACATAATGCTTGCTTTCTGTTCAGGCTCAGGAAAAAACCCAGGAGTATTTTCATTTAGAGGCTGACTCCCTTCTCGACCCTCTTCTACTTTCACTGATAAATCAACCTGCACTATCCTAAAACACTGTAGGGGGAGGGCAATGCAGGGCTACAGGAACAGGTTGCCAGATAAATCTCATCACAACTGATCAAGTTTGATTTAAAACAAAAACACAACCAAAATAAGCCCCGAAGCGAACCAGTTTCTGGGATGTCTCTGCAGCGTTTTGCTTGCTGCTGCTGCCCCCTCCCGTGGGAGAAGGAGCTGGCAGAGCCTGGCAGGTGGTGCCCGCTGTTGGCTGGTGAGGAGGAGTGGCTGCTGTGGGAGTGGGAAGGGGATGTGGGCTGAGCAAGTGCAAGGGTATGGTGTGCCAGACTGGTTGCTGGATACAGTCCTCACTGTGCTGCAAGGTTTGTGGTGTGCTGCTGTGGCTCTGCTTTGCTCCTCGTGCTCCAGGGATAGGCCTTGAGTGTGAGTCTGAAAGGTGGCTCGGGCTGACAGCACTTCCACTGCAAACACTGGCAGGGTCTGCATGCAACTAGAGGGGTGGGGTCCTGGCGGCTTGATGTCAGCAAGAGACTCAAACCAATGCCCTTCCAGAAGCAGAAATCATAGAATCACAGAATAGCCTGAGTTGGAAGGGACACACAAGAATCATTGAAGTCCAACTCCTGGCCCTGTGTTGTCCAAATGCTTCTTGAACTCTGTTAGGCTTGGTGCTGTGACCACTTCTCTGGGGAGCCTGTTCCAGTGCCCAACCACCCTCTGGGTGAAAAAAAACAAACCATTTTCTAATATCCAACCTAAACCTCCCCTGACACAACTTCAGGCCATTCTCTCGGGTCATATTGCTAGTCAGAGATCAGTGCCTGCCCCTCCACTTCCCCTCACAAGGAAGTTGTAACTGCAATGAGTCTCCCCTCAGTCTCCTGTTCTCCAGGCTGAACAGACCAAGTGACCTCAGCTGCTCCTCATATGGCTTCCCCTCAAGACCCTTCACCATCTTCATTGCCCTCCTTTGAACACTCTAATAGCTTAGTATCCTTGTTATATTGTGGTGCCCAATATTGTACACAATATTCAAGGTGAGGCCATCCCAGTGCAGAGCAGAGCAGGACAACCCCCTTCCTCAACCAAGCTGGTGATGCTTTGCCTGATGGCCCCCAGTACAGGGTCGGCCTTTCTGGCTGCCAGGGCACTGTTGACTTGCACTGCCTTTCCATGGTGCTGCTCTCCAGCATCTTGTTCCCTAGTCTGTATGTAGATCCAGGGTTGCCCCGTCCCAGGTGCAGACTCCAGCACTTGTCTTTGTTGTATTTCATATGGTTGGTGATGGCCCATCTCTCTAATTTGTCAAGGTGTCTCTGCAGGGCTCTCTGCTTTTGAGGGTGTTGAACAGCTCCTCCCGATTTCATGTCATCAGTAAACTTACTAAGTATACCTTTGAGTCCTGCATTCAAGTAATTTATGAAGGTGTTGAAAAGAACCATCCTCAAAATGGAGCCCTGCAGAACCTCACTAGTGACTGGTCGCCAGCCTGATGTAACCTGATTTACTGTAACCTTTGCATTTGACCCATGAGCCTGTTGCTCACTTACTGTGTTATGTATTTCTCTAGCTATGTGCTAGACATTTTGTGCAGGAGAATAATGCAAGTACTGAAAGCTTTCCTCAATTCCAAAAAGTTTACATCAACTGGTTTCCCTTGAAATAATGTCAGTGGATATGCTGGGCTTGCCCTTGTGTCACGGTTGTGTCCCAAACTATCTGTGGATGAAAACATTGGGGGAAATAATGCTGCTTTGCAGTGTCAGTGTGGCTTGCAGTGCTGTATTTCTAGTAGTGAACTGATTTTTCCCCATATCACTTGAGCAAAGTGTGATTAGTGGCCTACAGATAACCATGTGTTGAGGTTTTAAGCCCAGCTGGATATTAAGCACCACGCAGCCCCTCACTCAACCCTCCCTCTATTTAGGGTCATTTGAAGTTTCTTCAGAGTTAAGATTTGTATAGATCTTTCTGTTTCTAGATGCAACTTAAAAACCCCCAAACTTACGTTAGACTTTTTTTTTTTAATTGAGATGGTTTAGTCAGGGGAGAGCATGGGGTGGGCTTGTCTTTCTAGGACTTGTACTTCCTGTCTTGGAAGTCTGTGTGAAAACAGGGACTGTCTGCTGGGTGGTGGTCCAGTAGCAGATGCATTAAGTTTAAAAGATCCATGCAATAGAAAACCCACGTATTTTGCCTGAGATGTGGGTATACAAAGAATATAGCAGTGGTGAGGTGATGGGCCATCTGAATATGTGTGTCTGGAAAGGGGCTGGTAAGAAGCCTGTGCAAAACCTCATTGTGCCGTGATGCAGGTGCACCATGAGTGTTTTTGGGAGGCATCTTTGTCATGGCATATGGCGAAGTTTGCTGATTTTTCTTGGCTGTGAGATTTTGATATTCAGCATTGCCCTCTGTATGCAGACACAGTGAGGCCAGCAGCTTTCCAAGGTCAGATGGCTTCCAGAGAAGAGGTGTGCTTACCCTCTCCTAAGTGTCCAGCCAGTGTCTTCACGTAGGCCTGAGCTGAGCAGCCCTGCCTGTGTGTGTTAACCTCTGGCTCCATTCCATATCTCTGGAAATAAGGTGCCACTAGTAATTCGTGTGCTGGCAGGCTGTGCCATGTTGCTTGGATACCAAAAAAACACAGCCCACTCCAGTGGACCCTCGGCATGAGCCTTCATTCAAGGGCTGGCTCTCAGGGCGGCTTAGTGAGATGTCATTTTAATTGAGCTGCTCGCTGGCTTGTGCAGCTGCCTTTTACTATGTGACTTCTTATAAAATGCTTCCCTAATCCCTCTTGGTGCAGAATTAAGTTTGGCATAATTGCCTGTGCACTAGATCTTGAAGCGTTTTTATAGGGCAGTGAGTTAAAATACTGAGCTACCCTGTCCGCATGCACCAAGGAAGCAGCTGCTGTGAGATGACTGAAAGCTTGTACAGATCTTCCAATATTATTTTGCAGCAGTCTACACAGCTCTTTTTCTCTGTGTAGCTGTCTGAACTGGCTTCATATCTCTCTGCTTACATGATCTGCTTGTCAGTGCCTAACCAGAATCACTCCTCCTGCTGTCTTCCCCAGGGCATTTCTCAGTTCATTTGTAAATCAGCTGAGTAATGGTGCGTTCAGCCCACTCTTTCTGAGCAAAGATCCAATCCACTTGAGCTCAAGAAAGGGAATAGTAAGCAGGAAAGTGCCAAGGGCGTTTTATGCGTGCTGTATTCACTTTATTAAAATGTGGAGAGCAAAATATCAGAGGGGGAGAGGGAAGCGGCACAGGGCATCCTCAGGGAGTCTTGAGTGTGTCTGTGTCAGCTGAACGTAACTCACTCCCATTGCCTTCAGCATGCTTCTCCCAGTTCATGTGAGGTAATGGCTGGACCCATGCAGGGTATTAGACCCCTTGTCCAATAATATCATTAAACAAGGAAGAGGAGAGCAAAAGTGTCTCAGGAGGGAGAAATTATTTAATACACACATATATAAAAAAAACCCGTCTGTGCCTTTAATCAGTGGATGATGGTTATCACCACTGGAGTCGTGGGTCCCTCCAGCTCCTCCAGTGGTACACCCCTGGGCTGGGAGCAAGTGTGTTCAGTAAGGGGGAGGGTTTCTTGCAGTTATTGGAGGATATTGATGTCCTTGTAGTGCCCCTCTTTGCCTCCTGCATGCTTGTCTACAGCTTAACCCACTTGTTATCTGAAATACAGGAAGGGATGATCCTGCTGAAATAGTCCCTCTGGTAGCTGGGAAGAGCTGGGAGAGAGCTTTTAATCGCTTGCATTGTCATGGTCTAATCTTATGATAGTCTCCTCTGACTGCAGCCAGACACTGGAGAGTAGGTTTCTCAAAATGAGGGATGCCAGCCCAGCAGTCCCACTTGGGGAGGCTGAACCAGATGCTCAGGCCTTTCCTTCATGAACACAAGCTGTCAGGGGGAACTCTGGGCCCTCTGTGTAGACAAGATCCATATGTGGGCTCGGTAGCACTCTGCCTTGGAGGGAGCAGTCCCAAGCCTGTGGGAAATCCATCTGACTCCAGGCTGTGGTTGGAAACTTCTCTGGGTGTTTACTGCTAGTGGTTGGAGACCCTCTGAGCAGTTGCTTGGTTGCTCGGAAAAACAGCTCTTCTATTTCTACTGAAGCCTTACCTGATGGTTTTGAAGCTGAGGTTTATTTTCCTACTGCTACACCTCCTCACTCTGAGGTAGCAGCTTCAGCATTGCTAGTGTAAATAAAGCTGCCTCCTCGCTCCTCAGCCTGCCGTCATCACTCCAGCTTGCTGATGCCCAGTGGCACAGCCTGCAGTGGTGGTTTGGGGCACCTGTTCATACCTCCCCAGCCCACATGAGCGGCAGGAGAGGAGAGAACCAGACACCCTGTGGTTTTCTGTGCTCATCTCAACCAGACTTCAGCTATACCCACCCTTGCTGGTCTCTGAGACATGAAGCACTGCCATGCCATCTTGTCTGATTTAAATAAGGGAGAATTTCAAACTAATAAATAACAAATTGAATAGCACGAGCAGTGCAATGGGCACTTACTTGCTCAGTAGTAGGTTTATCTGGCTTTCCCTTTTTTGTCTTTGGTTTGCAGCAGTGTTGGGTGTAATGCTGAGTCTTCCTACAGCTGGAGAAGCACTTATGAGTTTGCTTCGATTCACTGGGTCATCAGTGTTAGTGGACTGGGCTGGGCTGGGCTGTTCAAACAATTGATGCTGGCACTTCCATCTGAAACCTGAGCATGTCTTAGTTTGGCTCTGCAGGGCCTTGGTATGCTGTGTTAACGTTTGGGCTTTTTCCCTTCGGGGCTCAGAGGAGGGTCTCCCCATGTCCCCTGGCCCAGTGGTCTCTGTTGGTCTGGGTCCCTGTTGGTGCTGCAGGCACAGTGCAGGGACAGCATTTGTCTCCTCACCTGCCACTAGCAAGTCCCTTGCACAGTTGTTGCCTGTCACCTTGGCAAAGGCTCCAGATTCTTTTTCCCCCAGCTAAACTCCCATTCAAGCTGGTTTAGATGCAGTTGGGCTGTGGCGCTCGCAGTGTGTCCCCTCACCTGCTGTACAGCTGGCTGTGCTTCTTAGCAGTGGTGGGAAAACTGCTGGTGGCAAGTTACCTGAGCTCACCTAGCCACGGGGAGCCAGCTGCTCTCTGGTGGGAGCTGTCAGCTTCTAAGACAGAGTTTCAGCAGTGTTCAAAGCCCAGAGACACAGTACTGGCCACAGTGAAAGATCCTGCTCTGATTATTTGTTAATAAGTGTCCTGGTTTAGGAAAGGTACTCCCCAGTTCAGTGCCCCCACTTCTCCAAACCATGGCTGCTCTCTTGCTCCCCTGTATTCCCCTCTCCCTTCTCACTGCCACGGGATGGAGTTGAGAATAGAGAGGCATAAAGGGCAAACATAATGGGTTGAGGTAAGAGCAATTTACTGGAAACAGCAATGAGATAAGAAAATGAACAGTAACAGCAACAATATTAATAACAAAAGTTTACAAAAGAGAGGGTGATTCACTTGCAAAATGATCACTGAGCCTGACCTGACTGCAGTCATGCCACCCCACCAGTCTCTGGCTTGGGACCAGTGCCACAGTACCCTGACTGCCCTGTCCACCACATTTTCTTGACCAGGAGGAACCCCTTCCCCCTGGAAGAGAGTCCCTTTCCCTGCCCCTGGCAGTGACATGAGGTGGTATAGAAAAACATCTCTGTCCTAGCCATACCCCCTCCTGGCTACTGCAAAAAATGAACCCTGTCCCGGCTGGAACCAGGACAATTAGGAAAAGAAAAAAAAAAAGTGGTGGAGAACTTTTGTTTCTAGAAGTTGCTGCTGGCAAGTAAACAAGGTGAAGAGCTTCAAGTCTCTCTTCTGGCTGGGACCTGCTCTGTGCTCTGCAGTGGGGGCACCTGTGTAGGGGAGGGTCTGTTCTGGGAGGAAGATGTTGGGACTTCTTTGTAGGACATTGTTGATTTTAGAGTCCACCAGGAGCTGGAGGAAAAAAACCCAAAACAACCCTAAATCACAGAAGGGCATTGCTTGAGTCGTTATATGAGTGTGCAGATTTAAAAAAAACCCATCCAGATGCTTTCTGCTCCAGCGTTTTAAAACTAAGGGAGTGATTCAGCTAACACCTAAACTAATTCTCCCTTTTCCTTTGGAATTGGCTAAGGATACTGCTCCTGGTTTGCCCTACTGACTAGGAAGATCCAGGTGGTGGCCAAAGGGCAGGTTTTGTGTCCCAGGTCTTGCTTGTACTTGAGTCTGGGATCCGAATGTCTCCCAAGTATCTGTGCTAGGTTGTACATGAGCCTGGGGGTGAGGGGGACTATGGGAAGCAAAACAACCTGTGGCTTAGAGGGTGGTATGCTTGTCGACTTGCAGATCCCTAGGAGCTGTGTGCTGTCGTGGGAAATCTGGCCCTTTCTGCAGGCTGCTAGCAGTAATGGTGTGCTCAAGAAAGCCTACTTGTTAACAGTGACTTGGGGAAAAAAAAGGCCTATTAAGTGTGATGGAGCCCTCCTTTCCTGGAGAGGGCTGAACACCTATCTGATGTTTGGAAGTGTGAATGAATTCCTTGTTTTGTTTTGCTTGTGTGCACAGCTTTTGTTTTACCTGTTCAACTGCTGTTATCTCAACCCACGATTTTTCTCTTCTGATTCTGTCCCTCATTTCACTGGTGGGGGAGTGAGTGAGTGGCTGTGTGGTGCTCAGTTGCCAGCTGGGGTTAAACCGTGACAGTGGAGTTTGGGAATCTCCAAGGGATGGAGACATGCTGTACCAACCCATTCTGTGAAAACTCATTGGAGCTCCAGGTATTGTCCTGGTGCATATCCTGGGTGTGGGGAAAGAGGAAAGATATTTGGGGCAAGAGGTGGCTCACCAGAAGAGTAGTATCCCTCTTGTGTGATCTCCAAGGAGATCAGTATCTCTCAGTACTGTTTTTCTGCTGCTTTGATTTACATGAAGACCCAGGATCGGGAGGCCACTGAGCTTTCGCTACAGCTGCTTTTGCCCTCTCCTGCTCTGCCCTGCTTTCCTATTGTGGCACGTAATTTACTCCCCGACTTTCCATCCTGCAGTTACAGTCCCGGCTCAAAAGTGTGATTACAGCTGCGGCATTGCTGTGTCGTTGCCTTTTGTTTGCCACAATACAGCTCTCCTTGGGCAGAGCAGAAAGGAAAAGATATATATAATGATGCATGGACGGTGGGGAAGATCTGACGTGCCTTTCCAATCCATTTGCTGTGGTATTTCATCTCGGGTGGGGACTCTCGTTAACTAGTCACTCAGCAGAAGCAACCTGTACCTAAAGGTTAATTTCCACAGCGGTTGTTGCTGGGTTATTTGATGGTGGGTAATTTCTGCCCTCAAAAGATTCTTTTACTCCTACTTGTTATTTAATGAGATTAAATTGCAACTTCTCTGAGACCTTGTGGCAGAAGTGTGTATGTATAGCAGGTGGCCACCAAAGCTTTGTGTGGGCTTAATAGAAAGGCACTCGGGGAGCAGAGAGAAAACTCTTTCATAATGAGGGGGAAAAATAGTGGCGATGTTTGAAAGCTTCATAGGTGTTAATAAAAGATACTGCTTTGTCAGTTACATAGAATGATAAATACAATGGGCTTTTGCAAGAATCTGTAGGACAGAAATTATTGTAACATGACTTTGATGTACACAGGATGCTCCTTTTAAGGCCCAAAGTAAAGTGACCTTTTATATGAGGTGACTTTGGGCTGAATTTTCCAGTTGACACAATGGTGCTGGGCCCCAATTCGGGCCTTGCAGTGAATTTATTTAATTTATTTAGTTCTACCAATTGCATGGTTTTTTCCTTGGAGAACCTAGTCCTAAGGCAACAGTGATCCAGTGAGACCACCAAAGGCAAATAGAGCTGTTTCTGTTCTGTGTCAGTGTAGTTGATAGCGGGGTGGGCTTTGACAGTGGATGCAGGGTGTTTGTGTTTGATGTAGGTGGGCAGGAGGTGGGTGCACATAGCCTTGGTTGAGCGAGGGATTTGTGTGTGTTAGGGAGGTCTGTGCTCTGTGCGCTCATCCAGGCTTATGATCTACAGACAGTGAAGTGCTCCGTGAGCTGGGCCCGTAGTGTTGTCCGTTCCTATACCCTCTCTTACATTTTCTCCAGGCTGCTAAAGCTGATGACATCTAGCATGGAATGCAGTTAAACATGTTCGACGTGGAACCAAAAAGCTTTCCTGTAGCTGTTCTGAAAGATTTGTGCCAATGTGTTTTTCTTGACTGTTGGTTTTTTTTGTTTGTTTAACTCCTTGCTCTCTACCTCGGATTCTGGGCAGGTCATATTAGTTGGTTTAGCAGGTCTTATTAGTTGGTTTCTGCATTCACTTGGAAGACAAATGTTTGAATACATGAAATTCAGCAAGGGTCAGGTGGGTGAAATATCCCCCTAAGAAAATGCTTCAGAGACAGATGAGAGCCACTGGATGCTTTTCCTGCATCCCTGTAGAGAGAAAAGGTGAAATGTGGGGTGTGGGCAGGAATCAATATCCCTGGGAGTTGCACTGGTGGTGAGGTGGTGGCACGTCAGGCTGGACAGAACCAGAACTGAGCCCGAGTTGTGTTTTATGGTGTTGGTACAAAGGGTTTTTCTGTTCTCAGCTTCCCAGCGGCTGTCAGGCAGCCATGCTATGCAGGCAGGGGAGGAAGGCTGGCCACAGTAACATCCCAGGATATCTCAGCTGTGCAGTGGCTCTTGTTTCGCTGCCCTTTTTGGGCATGGGGTGGGGAGAGGAGGGCATGCTGGAGATCCCCAGAGCAGAACCCTGGTCTGAGCGGGTTCCTGTAGCTCCAGTAGAAAGTAATGCCACTCCTCCATCCGTCAGGATGCCCTGACACTATCCTGGCAGTGCTATGCTTTGGGCCAGTGTATCTGTAGTGGCAGCACCTTGATTTGACTGCATCTGCTTCTGGGGATGGCTCCAGGGTTGCAGCAGGTGCCTGCTGCTGGAGTAACCCCAGGCTGGGAAGCCTTGCTGCAGCCTTTTCTGGTCATCCCTCCTCCATTCCCCAGGCGTGGGTGGGAGCCTCAGCTGCAGAGGGGAAAGACACCTGCTGTCCCACGGGCCAGGTGCCAGCACGTGGAGCCAGGGTGAGTTTCAGCTGTCCCGGGATTAGCAGCAGGGAGCCGCGTGCAACGTAAGTGCTGACGCAAAGCTGCTTGCATGAGGGATTCTCAGCCGGTCCTTTCCCTGGCACGGGCCAGTAGCCTCCCAAGGAGATGACCCCAGACCTGCGTGTAGTTCCCCTCTGAGATCACATACTATGTTGTTATGGATCTCGGTCCTGGACTCTGCACACGCCGCATTTGAAATGGGCAGACAGTGATTCTGGGGACAGGTTTTGCTTTTTAAAAGCGTTTGTTCCTGACCGTGTCTCTGTGCTTGTCTAATTACCCATCTGGTGATTTTGTTCGTCTCAGCAATGTGTTACAAGGGTAACATGCGAAAACTCTATTGTATGAGGAGTGGCAATGTTGAGGGCCAATTTACAGAAGGAAAGGCAGACTGTCACCTTGAGGAGGAATAAATTTGAATTTTTTGATAGTATTTGAAGATGTGAGAAAATGAGGCTCAGTAACCTGAGTTGTACTAAGCCCCCCGTGAAAGGTAAACACTTTTCCCTTTTGGTAGCATGGGAGTTTGGTGTTGGTATCACATGGGGAAGTTCCCACAGATCTAGGGATGGTGGTCTCTCTTTACTCATGCTGACTTCAACGGTGTTGTGGTTTTTTCCCTTCCCCCTCAGTGTGATTAATAGTCAGGCCCTTCCCTGTCTGAACCATTGCATCTTATTCTCCAAGCAATGAAATGGGCTTTGGCAGCATTGACTGTTTCTGGAGCAGAGTGAGAATAAATTTGTGTTTGCAAGAAAGTCCTTGCCTTGGCAGTTAAAAAAATCAAACCAAACTGCTGAAGATGATTTACAGGTGTAATTGTGAGGGCCCCTTTCCCAGCACAAGGTTGTTGCCTTGACGCAGTGCTCACCAGATACTTAACGAACGGGCAGCCCTCCGTGGAACGATTCCCCATCAGCTTTAAAACCCACTTCTCAGGGAACTATTTTCATCATGTGGTGCTTGGGATTTACTGCAATGGCCGGTACGGCTCGCTGGGCATGAGCAGACGATCAGATCTGATGGACAAACCTCTAACTTACCGAACTCTGAGCGACCTCATCTTTGAATTTGAAGACTCCTATAAAAAGTACTTGCATTCAGTCAAAAAAGTAAAAATCGGATTATACGTCCCGCACGAGCCGCACAGCTTTCAGCCCATCGAGTGGAAACAGCTGGTCCTCAATGTATCCAAAATGATGCGCACAGAAGTCAGAAAGGAGCTGGAGAAGTTTGCCAGGGATATGAGGATGAAGGTAGGCCTGTGCACCTGGGTGGTGGGCTCAGGGGCAGCTGTGCCTTGTCCCATCGCCCAGAGTTGGGTCTTGCCTTGTGTCAGCAGACTGATCCCAGCCTGAGATGAAGCAGGTATCAGGTGGACTGGGCGTGTGCTTAAATCTGTCTTGGTGGTGCTGCCCCAGGATTAAGTGTGTTTTCAAGCCCGTGTAGCTATTTAGTTCAAGGATCTCCCCTTCAGCCTGAAAAACACTTGAACCCGTACTTGTCCCTAGCCATCAAGGACCTATTTCCCACTTTGCTTTTCTCAATGACTCCAGAAGAACGTGCCTGGGAAGAATCAGCATGGCTGGGGCTGGAGCTGAGGGGAAGGGTGGCCTGGTCACAGGTAGGGATCTCTGTTCTTTACACCTGAACTGCAAGGGATGCCACGGGACATCCATGTCAGTGGTTGCCTCTCCTTGCAGAGAATGCCAGTGGGCTTGCCCTGTGCTGCCTGATGTCCACCACCCTTAGCTAAATCACTAAGTGGATTACATGGGAAAGGTGAGTAAAGCAAGTCCTTGGCAGACTGGTGCTTCACTGCTGGTTGGTTGGACTGAAGAGCTCAGAGGGAAACAACGGGGGAAACAGGGCAGGCTGCCAGGGCACTGGAGGGTTTGGCTGCCCTTGGGGATGAGGGGTGTCCCTGACCGTGCCTCTGAGCCTGGCATAGGCCAGGAGCTGTTTGTGGTCGTGGTGTAAGGGGATTTGGTGCCTTTCCAGCCTGCTGCTGGCAGCGAGAGCAGAGCAGGTGTGTTGCTAAGTATGGGTCTGGCTCTTGTGGAGAGGTATGTGGCATCGTGTCCAAGTTATTCTGGGTTCTTGTCCCCTTCCCTGCTCCTACGTAGCAGCCACATGCCTTTTTGGCTGAGGCACCTGTCCCTTTGCCCTGACCTAGGAGTAAACATTGCCAGTGGCATCGTAGCCCCTGTGTTCTGCTGCTGTCTCTCCTGCCCTGCCAAGGAGTTTTGAGGGCTGTCTTGTATCATGCTATCACCTTAGAAATATGGTCTTGATTACTGGTGTAATTACATTTTTTCTTCTTTTCTCTTCTAATCTATTCATACACTTTTAATACTACCTAGAGAGCAAACAGCTGAAGCATGCTCTAGTTGAAGAAGTCCATGTGGGTGGATGACTGACTGAATTTTGTACTTGCTTTTGATAGAGGGACCAGCTCTGTCTGTATGCTGAACTGTGACATTGAGTCCAGTCCTTTTGAGTGCCTCAGGGCCAGGATCAGAGCCCTGAACTCTTGAAGGCGAAAGGCGCTGCATCTACCTTTCCCTTGAGTTACTTCAGAATTTGAGCCACTTGATTCAGAGGGCTCCTATTGTGAGGGGGCTGACTTTGGAGGGTCAGGTCTTTAAAACAGCCTGGAGCACGAGTGTCGTGCTGATGGCCTTCTGAGGTTGGAAGATGTGGGCAAGCTGGAGACCTGCTGAAAAGTCTCACTGTCAGAGAGTTCAACTGCCAGCCTGAGAGATGGTCACCTCTCTTTGCAGAGAGAAAAGCTGGAGATGGCAATTTGGCTGCCTGAGTTTCCTTCAGCTGAGGCTCAGAGTCATTTTTCTTATCCCTTGCTGTTGCCAGCTCTGAAGGAAGCTGTGGATGAGACAGTATTCAGCTGGGAATTGAATTGGTGACACTGAATTTTTGCAGGAGGCCCCTGAACAGCTATCACATGATAACAGCTTGGGTTCCTTTTAACCTGGGCAGGGTTTGAATAAGCCCCAAGGGACTGAAGGCTCTTTGTGTGCCTTCCCTGCTACTGTATGAGGCCCTTTATTTTAATTTTTTTATTTTCAGTGAATCATTGCCTTTACTGAAGGCCACTTCATTCCCTCCCCCATCTCTCACAGATTCTGAAACCCTCAAGTGCCCATTCTCCGACGAAAGAGAGATCACGGGGTAAGTCGCTGTCCCCTCGCCGAAGGCAAGCGAGCCCTCAGAGACGGGCGTGCAGAAGAGATAAATCGTGAGTATTCCTGCCACCATCACTGCTGGGTCAGAAATGGAGGGTGATGGTGTGTTGTTTTGCTGTACAAAACTTACATGCTTACTGGCATATACAGGAAAACTGCCCCAGGTACCTTTATTACCAGAGGAGCTCCAAAAGCCGCTGGTACTGCTGGTGTCCTGGCACTGCAGTGCTTTCTTCTGCCTGATGACCCATCTGTGCAGGGTCCTTGGACTGTCCAACTTACAGGGATGGTAGAAAAGTAAACCCTTTCTCTTCTTTCCAAAGGGAAAACATCACTTGCATTGCATTCTTTGATTTTAATCAGCTTTAAAAAATCCCAGACCACTTCCCTTTTGTGTGGTAGCTAATAGTTGTTCCTTAGCTGTGTGGGGAAGCATGGACTAACTGCATGCAGTACCTCTAAATGGATAAAACTGAGCTTCCAGATCACAGGTCTTTTACAGCCACTGGCAACTCAGACTCCCTTACCTTAGATGTGGAAGAGTTGAGTTTTAGCCGTACTGCCTCGTGCCAGGAAGCTGACAACTGTGAAAGCCTATACGTAACCCAGATTAGTCACATATTTATGATCATCATTTTTTAAATAGGCTCCCAGACTACTGTCTCAGCACTTATTTATTTATTTTAAAGCAGCTAACAAAGACATTAGACTAACCTTCTAAAGATAACTTCGAGATACTTTAGCAGCAGATGATTTCACAGCAGGCTTTTATTTTTACATGTGAATTCACACTCAGTCCACGATGCTGTACTTTGGGCTTCATCACTGAGAGCTCCTTGTTTAGTGCATAGATAATTATAGTTGTAATGGGCTCAGCTGTTCCAGGCTTCTTTACCTCCTAGATTCTTTCTGAGGGACAGTTTCATTTTTGGGTTTCTGATAGTGTTTCTGCAGTTGCTGGAGTGGATTATGTATTTCTGGAGAGGACTGAGTCTCACTGAGCTTGGAGACTCTCCAGTTGGGCTGGTTTCCTGAGAGGGCTGCTGGGCATGTGGCTGCTCTGCAGTGACTGATTCCTCCTTGGCAGCTTTGCTTTTCTAGGACAGAAAGGTGAGTGACGTATGGGTGGCGTTGCAGTGGCTTCAGCACCTGTTGCCTGCTCAGTGATTCTGCTGTGTTGCTCTGTATCTGGAGCAAATTATATGTTATTCTAAAATAATCACTGGGTCACCATGATACAAGATCCAGGACCCAGCTGTAGCATGATGATCTCTGAGCTCTGAAGGGGGAGTGGCAGCCCCTCATCAGGGATGAGCTGAATGACACACACCAGCCTGTACAGCGGTTGACATGGGGCGAGAAACACAAGAGGGAAAACTGGATATTTTCTTTGGCGTATTGATGGATCACCGAGAACCTGATGGAGTGAGAGGCCTTTGTGTTACACACGGAAGAGGAAAGGCTTTCAGATTTGCTAGGCTTTAGGCTGGAATCCTAGCTAAAGGATGGCTGTGATTATCAGCACTGTGTTTTGTTTCTTTGTGGATGTCTTACTCACATGCTGTAATTGCAGCTTTTCCAAGCTTGCAGGGGAGGGGGAGAGAAGTGTTTTGCTCTAGCGTGAGCTGGCAGGGGCTGAATAACACATTTATTTGAAAGGCTTCACCTGCTGATGACAAGCTGTTATTACAGCTTGGGTTTTGTCAACAGTGAAATTATATGGGCCTGCTAGGAGAAATCTCCCACTGAAGAATATGTGAACTGGAATGCTGAACTGGAATGTCTTTGCTGGATTGTTTCTGAAGGACAAGGGTTATGCAGGAGCCTGGAGAATCTCTGCTCCTAAATGTCAGTTCACCAGCTCTATTTCCTTTCAGTTTCATACTGAGGCTTAACACATGCGTGCTCTGGGAGGGTCATGGCAACACTGCCTTGTGTGCTTCCAGCCCAATGTCACTGTTGAAAGGAAAAATCTGTTAGTCTGTTTTATTAGGATGTGCAAGGGGGCAGGATTATATTAGGATCATGAAAAGATGTGCAAAATCAGGCAGATCCAGTGCAGACAACACATGAATACTGGGTACTCAGCGACTAGGCACAGCTTGCTCACCTGCTCATGGTCAAGGCACTTGGGACAGGAGGTGTGATCTGACAGGCCAGTACAGCAGAGGTTCCTCACTTCAGAGGCCAGGTTTGGTGTAAGGTCATTTCCTGGCCAAGAAGGTTGGGATCTGTGGTGCCTCTGGTCCAACAGAGTCTTGTCTTCATGGAGGATAGTCTGTTTGTAGCTGGAAGCTACAGTGAATTGTGGTGGATGGGTGGGTGGATGGGTGGAAATGTGCATGTCACCATGGGTTTGCAGGGACTCCCCATCTCTGTTGGATAAACAGAGAAGGCAGAACCATCCATACATGCTTTAATTAGAACCATATTCTAGATTTAATTTAAGGGAGAAAAGGGTGTGAAGAGCATCCATAAATTGGAGGGAGGGAGGAAGGATGCTGGAAATTTCATACAATGCATCTCCTGCTGGTCTCTGACTCCTCTCCAAGCGCTGAGGGATGCAGCTTGTAACTTATTTACTGGCTAGTCAAATCCCATCTGCTCTGAAGGAATAAAGTGGAAAAATCCAAACTATCTTACAGTGATTTCTTTAAGTGTGATTCCTTCTTGCAAGTGAGAGAGACCAGTGCCAACTCCTTCACATCTGTGAAGTACTTACAAACTTGAGATAAACACAAGGCTGCAGGGCAGTACTGCAAAGGAGATGATGAGGTTATTCTTAGAGGTGCTTGGATAAGTGGCAAAACAACAGGTTTCACTCAATGTGCGACTAGGCCGAAGAGCATTAGCTGTCCATAGAAATGCCCCCAGCTCTCAAATGCCATGCAGAATCTCAGCAGAGGTCTGGTGTTAGCACCTCTGCTCTTAAAAATAAATATCCAAAAATTCCCTATTGAATTAAAGAATTTAAAAAGATTTTGGAGGCTCTGCCACACGCGTGTATGTGTAACCTGTACACCCTCACCTCTTAGGGCTGCACCAGTACAGCTTTTCCACTGGTGCATGCACCCAGCATGTTCCATGGGCAGAGCTGGGCTTTCCCTGGCCTGCCAGCCCGCCTGTGGTGCGCTGCCTCTCCTGAGCAGGTGCTGGCTGCCCTGAGCAGCTTCCGTGGAGTGGGGCCGGCAGCTGCAACGGGGAGATAAGCGCCAGCCTGGCAGTGCTAACTCAGGGGTCACAGCTGCTGCATAATGAGCAAAGACTGAGTGCACAGAGCTGCAAGCCAGGTCTCAGGAGCTGTAGGAAAGCACTGGAGCCATTACCAGCCTCACATTGTACTACTCTGGGCTTTAGATGTGTTTCTGCAAGAAAGCAGACATGATGTAGAGTACTGGGACAAATGCGTTTTAAACAATGTCTGTCTTAAGAAAAGCAAACACACAGCTTAGTGTGAAAGCAGCTAAGAGCCTGGAATAAACTCTCAGATTAGACACTTCCATAGACCATAGATCAGCCTGACTGTTTTGGTTTGACAACTTTGTTGCAGGAGCTTTTCCACTGCTTGCTAAATAGGGAGAGACTGATTGCTCATGGTTTCATTTGGATCAGGCTGTTGAGACACTTAAATGACCTAACAGCATCTGTGTATGTGTGGTTACTCAAGTGAATGGCTGGACTGAGTCAGAAAGTTGGGTGCCAGGAGACCCCTGAGATTAGCTCAGTTGGTTAGAGCTTAGTGCTATCAACACCAGTGTTGTGGGTTTGATCCCTGTATGTACCATTCACTTAAGACTCTATGATCCTTGTGGGTCCCTTCCAACTCAGAACATTCTGTGAAATGAGAGGAGGGGGAGACTGAAAGAGTTCACCCTGTGTTTTCTGTTTGGGGGTTCTAGCCCTTCACACAGACCCAGACAAGAGGAAAGGGCAGGCTCAGAGAGAAGACACAGTGGCCATATGAGAGACCCTGCCTGTTTGCTCTCAGCTGTTTCAGCTTTATTCTAAAAGCTGGAGTCCTGCTCTGGAGCAGATGACAGATGGAATGTGTCTAGTCTTGTCTACTCAGTTAGGCCCTCTCTCAAGTCAGGAGTGGGTGCTTCCAGGCTCAGATCATGAACCCCAGCATGGAACAACTTGTTTTTCACTGGCACGTGGCTTCAGAGGCAGCACAGGAGTAGCTCAATCACGCTAGTTCCTGTGGCAGATTCAGCAGGATCACGCTTACGATGAGAAAATTAGATGTAGTCAGGCCTGTTTGGAAGTGACCCTTTCCCTGTGTTCCCGTTGTGCTGTCCACACCTGTGGCAGCGTGGGATTGCTGGTCAGCAGCACCCTCTTCCCTCCTTTGCCTGCAGGCCTGCGGTGGTGGACAAGAAAGGAGACCTGGCGACGCTCAACGAGGTGGGCTACCAGCTCCGCATCTAACAAAGCCATACTGGACAGAGGGCTTCCTGCTGCTTCCCACTGCACTTTACCTGCACTCTGTTGGAAGGGAAAAGGAATGGGACTGTTTATTAACTTATGTACTCCCACAATAAAAGTTTTACCTAGAAAACAGAAGGGGGGGATCTTTTATCTTTTTTGGTGGCAGTATTTATTTCAATTTATAGAAAAAGCATCAGCAAAGAGAACCTAAAATTAGGTTTGCCAGGATAGGAGATTTTTCTTCCCCTCCCATCATGTAGCAGGTGACTCTGGTGGTGTGAGTTTCTTCAAATATCATTTCCCTGTACAGGTGTTAATTGAACTTGGCATTGTGCTGGGTGGTAGCATTGGAATAACTAAGGAATCTTATCCTTAGTTTTAAGATGTGCTGGGGTGCAGTGCAGTTAAAAGAAAAATCATATTCAGTATTAATCTTTAATTCAGCAATAAAAGCAAGCAGTTCAGAAGTGGCATAAGTTTTTAAAGTATCAACATTACCTCACTAGACTTGATAGATATGCAAAACTGTCAGTATTATTGTTTTCTCACTAATTTGTACTGTCTCCCAGCATTTCTGGTAGTATTAAAACAGCACTGGATATTTTACTGCCACCTGTATTACTATTTTCTGCATGTTGCTGAAAGATGTTAAGGAATAGTAATATGCAAGTATATTCTTATACTGACATCTTATTAGGTGAGATACGAGGTTTTGGGTTTTTTAAATGATGACAATTGATGAATAATGGATTTTTAAACTTCCATAATTTTTTTTATACTTTTTTCACAACCTTTTAGTCTTTCCTGACTACACTGCTAAAGCACAAAACGTAGAGATTGCTGTTTTGGAGAGACAATGTTCACGTATTAGTCAGATTTTTTCTCATATGTGTACCTAGAATAATGGAAAAACTGTCAGAATTGCTAACCTGAGTCTCTGTGCTTTTCTTTCCACATTTGTGTGTAAATTTGAACCCTGTCTTTGAAAGGCTGAGCAGTCTCCAGTGGTGATGCTTTGACATCTTACAGTAGATCAGAAATGGCAGGCTGAAGTTAACCTTCTGCTCTGCTGCTGTAGGGGGTTTCTCCTACATGTGTTGTAGGTCTCGCTGCCTAGTGAAACCTGAATAAGGAAGTCTGCCTGAAATCGCTGCAAATCAAGCTTTTCTGCTTCCTTCCAACTCAGTCCTTTTGTTCTAAGACTTGGCTAAGGACCTGTGACAGACAGCAGCGTTCTCAAGTGACATGGTAAGACTTACGGGGGTTCACCATTCACATTAGTGAAGTTCTCTGGAAGCGTCTGAGTGCTGCATTCCTGGAAATATTTCATTAGGTGCCTAAATATAAACTGGATTATTGTGCAAGTCCAGCCTCTACCCTTTGTGCTGTGCTTATAGATGATACTGCCATGGGCCTTGTGTACCTCCCCTCCTGGGCACGTACTTTTTTGGGATCTCAATGAAGACAGGATGTAACAGACAATAATGCTTATTCAAACGGAATGATTTAATCTCCTAGAACACTTCTATCAGCCAGCAAATGAATGAACACAGAAGGAGATGACTGCTTCTGCACAAACCTCATTGCTCAAAAAAGTCAATGGATTTCATCTGCCTAGGACAGGAAGGAAACACCAGGACCCCGCAACCTTCCACAACCAGTTAAAAGCTTTCTACGAATTAGACTTCAGAAGCTCTAGAAAGAAAACTTTTCAAATGTGTGACTCTTCTTTATCCAAGTTTACCATATCAATTACAGGGAGGCCTTTCCCATCCCTCTTTCTGTAAACTTTTCCACTCCCGTGTTCACAATAGGGATTTTTTTTTTTGTTAAGGAGTGAAGCTGCAGAGAGGGATATACCCTTTCAGTAGAAATTATTGTGTAATTTGACATCAGCTGCAGAGTTTCAGTTTTAAACTTTGTGCTGCTCAGTGTCTTGTGACCTAAACAATGTTTTTTTCATGTATTCCTTAGAATTTCTCATGGATACAAAGATGTGGAACAACTTTTGACCAGCTGTATCCTATAGCACAAGATTATCTGATATGTGGCAAGTTTTTTCTATGAAACCAAGGCTTACTTCAGCTCAAGTAATGTCTGTATATAGTTTTTACTATTGTCCAGCACAATTTATTTTCTCTTAACTTACACTGAAGCTTTTTAATGCTGTAGAGGTGTATGGCAAAGTGCTTTTGGTTATTGTTTTGATGTTCAGCTGAAATATTCTCTTGAAACTTGCTTATGATGCCATTTGTCTTAAGTGTGGTTCAAGTGACAGCAAAGTGGTCAAATAGCGTAGAAAACATGCATGACTTTTTGGGCTTTTTCTCATCACTTGTATATGCACAGCATGAAACTTCAATAAAAATATCATTGTAGTCTTTTTTTTAAATTACTTAAGTTTGTTTTTTTTTTTTTTGTCCTTGCTCTTAACAGACTATAAGAGTTGCTATAATTGAACAATTAGTTTTTAGCTGTAACCTGGATGTACCCAGAAACTTGTTACATATATTTAGGTATGTTGGCATCTGTGAGATTCAGCTTTGAGATTATTCAGATACTTGCAATCAGACAGCATCCAGTATCAAAGAGGTAGTCATCTTCAGCATTAACCTGATTGTTAACAGGTAAAAGAAATATCTTTAATTGATACTACCTAAGAGTAAAATAGCCCCCTCCCAATGTCAGCAGTTTAAGCTGAATGTTTTGGTAGGCAGTCGTATTTTGTCATGGAACACTTGAGGAACTTTTTTAATTCAACTGGTTTTGTGATTACTACCACTGTACTTCCTGCATTATTCTCAAAGCACAAAGTAATTGCAAGTTGTTTGCCTGCAGTCAGGAAAAGGGAACACATAAAAATTCTACAAGTGCTTCTGGAAGACAGCAGCATCTGAATGTGATTTCGGGACATGGGTGCAGGTTTTCCAGCACTACACTGAAAGGCAATTCTGTTACTTTTAAGTTGGTTCTACGTACATATCCACGTGTCCTTTGAACAAGTTACAAGACTTGTTTCCAGCCCCTCTAAGTTTCCCATGCAGGAAGTGTTTGGTGTTTTTTTAATCACTTCGTAAATTGTATTTTGCACAGAATGTTTGTGAGTCCATCATGAGAGTAAATATAAAGTCTTGATCATTTCATACCTCACGATCTGTCATTTCAAGATACAACATGACATTTTTAATAACTAAATGGAATAAACCCCCGTCCTCCAGTTGTTCAATATGTATGAAGCCTCATGATGTCAAAGAACTGATTTTTTTTTTGTTCCTATAATAGATTAATTAAGTTTCCTGTAAGGTGGTGTGCTCATTAAGCTTGGTTTTATTTCAAATATTTTTTAAAAGATTCCAGTGAATGCTATCCGTATTTAAGCTTTTAGAATTTTAAGAAGCAAATTCCGAAAGCATAAACGTTTGCCTTACTGCAAAGCTATCTTCTTCCTTTGAAAGTTCAATCTTGCAGCCCCTGCACTGACTACACTCTAAGCAAATTCCTTTGCAGATGTGTTTAGACAGAGGTGTCCAGAGCACCTTTGTAGGAAGACATTACTTTCAGCTCATTATGGAATGTCACAGGCACACAGACATGTTCCCCTTTGACTGAAGAAGCACACAGTTCTCAGAACAGTCCTTTTTACTATGATTTACAATAAAAACCATTTACAACATCTCCATGAAAAATAATGCCACTTTGAGTCTGGCACAGATGTTTTCCTTTATCAAAGAGAAAGTTAATGTAAAATCTTTTTTGCCTTAAAGACTTCATAAAGTAATTTGAACATTTAAAAAAAAAAAAAGTCTCTTTAAAAAGTCTACACAACACTAACAAATCTGCATGCAGGCAAAGTTATTTAAACTGGACCAGCAGTGCTTGAATTAACCTTTAAAAAAAAATAATAATCATCCCATGAAGAGAGAAGGTGAAGGTAACTTTACCTACACAAAAAGTCCTTTGGGTATTACCGTTCAATAAGCCTGAACTCTGCTAGCAATGGCAGGTGGTCAGAAGAGTTACTTTCATTGGGAAGACCATTAACAGTCCAGAGATCTTTCTCTGTTAGAAGTGCCAGCCTGCCAAGAAGTTTCAGACCTCCATGAAAAGAATCCTCTGCTCCTGGTTAAAAAAAAGCCAAAACACAACAAAAAGAAATGTTCATCAGTGTGGGCTAATTATCACACATTCATACATATGTGGAAAAAGGAGAACAGTATGACAGCAATAATCTACAGTTATTATTGTTCCATGCAAGATCACCACTAAGACAGTTCAGAAATTCTTCTTGTTTACTATGACTTTCACAGTAGAGCTTATAATCAGTAGAGCTTCAAGTATTCAGAAGGACACTATTTTGTGGAGAGATTAATTGAGGTAAAAAAGAAAAGGAATTTATTTGTTCATTGTAACTCTCCTGAAAAAAGCCTCACATAATCCAGTCCTATACTTTAGCACAACAGCGTTGCAAACAGAGCTGACCCTTGCAAAATTAATTATCTTTTTAGAGTTACTGGTTCACCTGACATTTTATTTCTGTATTCTCAAGCACACAGTTCTCCAGCAGGCAGGTCATACAGAAACTCTTATTCATAAGGATGAAATGCTTATAGCATTTCCCTTTCTAACTATTCATCATAAGCAAGGGACCTTCCTCCATTATTTGCTGCTACCTATTTCTGTAATTGCCCAAGGAACACCCCCTCCCCAGAAGAAACACCATATTGCTCATGCAAGAGGGGAAGGTGACTCACAACCTTGTCCTTATTACAGAAATATACAGAGTGGTTTGGTTTGGAAGGGACCTTAGAAATCATCTCGTTCCCAATTCCCCTCCATAGGCAGGGACACTTTGCACTAGACCAGGTTACTCAGAGCTCTATCCAGCTTGGCCTGGAACATTTCCAGGTATGGCGCATCTACAGCTTCTCTGGGCAATCTGTTCCAGTGCTTCACCACCTCACTGTAAATAATTTAGTATCTAATCTGAACCTACTTTCCTTCAGTTTAAAGCCGTTTCATTGTGTCCTGCCCTTGTACAATGTCCCTCGCCAGAGCCCTCTCCTCTCCAGGCTGAACAATCCCAACTCTCGCAGCCTGTCTTCACAGGAGAGGTGCTCCAGCTCACTGTTTATCTTTGTGGCCTCCTCTGGACTCACTTCAACAGGTCCACATCCTCCTTAGGCTGAGGGTCACAGAGCTGGACAAAGCACTCCAGGTGGGGTCTCATGGGAGTGGAGTAGAGTGTCCAATCACCTCCCTTGACCTGCTGACCATGCTGCTTTTGATGCAGCCCAGGACAGGGTTGGCTTTCTGGGCTGCAAGAGCACACTGCAGGACTGTGCCGAGCTTCTCATCAACCAGCACCCCCAAGTTCTCCTCCAAGCTGCTCTCAATCCATTTATTCATCCTCGCCCTGATACTGGAGTTCTCCTGACCCAGGGGCAGCACCTTGCACTTGGCCTTGTTGAACTCCCTGAGGTTTGCATGGGCCCACCTCAAGCCTGTCAGTGTGGCTTTGGATGACATCCCTTCCTCCAGCCTTTTGACTACACCACACAGCTCGGTGTCATCAGCAAACCTGCTGAGGGTGCACCCAATCCCACTGTCCATGTCAATGACAAAGGTGTTAGACAGCAACAGTCCCGATACTGATCCCTGACGAACGCCACTCATCACTGGTCTCCACTTGGACATGGAGCCATTGATCCCAACTGTTTGTTTCCCACCAATTCACAATGTGGTTCACCCATCAAATCCATCTCTCCAGCTGTCTTGCAGGACTGTGTAAAATGCTTTGCACAAGTCCAGGTAGATGACATCAGTTGCTTTTCCCTTATCCACAACTCCTGTAACCCTGCCAGAGAGAAGGCCACTGAATTTGTCAGGCACAATTTGCTCATCAGCAAAGAGCAACCAGCTTTTTCAACTCTGGTCAAGAAATTCCACTGAGATCCTTGCATGATGTGTCAAACTTTTAGACTTCTTAAGCTATGTCATGAAACAACTATTGGGCAACCCTAGCTATTGCTTTCAGATATTAATGTGCAGAGATGATACTGAGCCAAGCTGAGTGCCTTCAGGACCAGCACAAACAGCAGCTGTACCTTTTGACAGAAGTACTTTCTATATGAAAGTGATCAGCAATTTCAGATCTTCCTGGCTGAGCCTGGTGCTGGCTTACCATAAAACATACTTTAAAGGACTATCCGGCAACTGCCGAACTCCTCAGATAGTTCAACAGCTTCATCCTTTGCCATCTGACAGCTTTCCAGCCCTCTAACAATGCAGTAGCTGTCGAACTGCTGCTCTGAAGAACGGCTTTATTACTGCAAAGATGTCTTGGCAGATCCAGAGCACACATCCACCTGGGTCTTGAGACAAGTTTATCATCTGAGGCAGCACCTGCATGTCTACAAAGGAGCAGTTTGTTGCCACAGAGCTTGGTCTGCGTGCAGTGATTAATGACAGCTCAGAACACTCTGAAACCAGCAAAATGGTGCCCTGCAGGACTCAGGTAGATACTGAACCCCGATTACATGCAAATCCTGAATACCAAGCCAAATACTTGGCTGAGTTAAAGCACAAAAAATTTTAAAATAAGCCCCTTTAAAAAAACCCAAACAATCAGTCAGCCCAGACCACATTTAATATTCACTTGTTCAGACTGTGGCAACTTTTAATACTTTAAAAAACTGAAAATCCAGACTACTACTTAGTTTCTAAGAACTAGTGACTAAAAACTATACCAGTTTAAACTACTTGGAAAATTCATTCTGTACTCTGATGTGGGGAGAAGAATCTATTTGAAAAACAAGTGCAGAAAGAAAAAAGTGCTTTCTCTCTTCTGGGGCAATGATGGTGCAACAAAATATATAAGCAGATGAATTAGGATTCAGTTTTGTGCAGGAATGCACTCTGAAATCTCACAGCACTCTGTTAAATCACATGGCATTCAGAAGTCATTTAAATACTTCTCATATCTGTTTTTCAGTCAAAGCTTTTGTATTTGCTATTTTACATTAATACAGCATTTAATGTATTAATGTAATGACAAATGTTATGACAAATGAGACTTTCGTGAACTGGCTCAATGAATTTTCACAATCAGGTATGAGAGATGAAGGCAGTATTTTCATTTTACATACTGAAAACAATGTTAATTTATAAAAATCAGTTGCAATCTACAGTGGGAGCAGGAATGGCTCCGAGTTCTGCAGAACCATCTATCTGATAGCACTGCACCGTGGAATGACCTCTGTCGATGCCATAAAACACAGAACTAATGAGGGCATGGGAAGCACACTGCTCAGAAGTACCCACGGTACAAGTCATCATCATGGCTAGGCTTCGCGAACGAAGATTTGTGAAGGACTCTACCCACGCTTGCTACAAGCGCGCTGATGGCTAAAAAGGCCAATGTGAGATAGACACGTCCGGTTGCAAAAGGCACAGCAGAAAGGCTCCCCAGGTGGTACTGAAAGGACACGGTTCTTTCTGCGTTGCCTTTTCTCCTCGAGAGTGATCCTGCGTGTATTTTCAAAAGATATTGCAGCATTGTGAATAGTACAAACACAGTAAAGCATGGATAAACACTTGTTCCCCATCACGACATTCCCGCAGAGATACCGTGACTTTCTTGCACCATCTGGTGAGTTTTAGCTGCAACTGCAAACCAGAGAGGGACAACGGGGCATGTGCCAGTGAGTGACAACGCTCAGAGCAAAGCCCACGGAGTCTGTTACTTGACAGAAAGTACATCAAGACAAGCTGAAAAGTAAATTGCCAAGAAACAGTTCGTTTATCAGTTTTAATGCCCATCATAAATTGTTGCTCAGCATTTTGTTGATTAGATGATTGGAAATAATGCTTTGTTGTAGGGTCTGGCTTGAGCTACTGACAGCAATATTTCTCAGGTGCTACTTACATTGCTGCTTTTCTGTACCCTCAGGTCTTGTCTCCATGATGAGATGACAACTACAGAGAGGCTCAGTTAGGTAAAACGCTTGCCCTGTGTGGCACTACAGGTTCATGTGTGGTGAGCTGACAAGGCCAGCCACATTTCTCAGGGAGCAGCTGGCATTGAAAGCACTACCACCAACTTCTGAAGTACTTCATACGGACTGAATTATCACTGCATTTCTCTTAACCTCAATTAGCATTTGTGGAGAATAATGAAAAGTTGTTTTCTTTACCTGGCTGGGCAGCAGCAGCATCGTTTGCCGCAGAATAGAAAATATAATCCACAGTGACAGCACTTCGGGAATGACAAGTTGTTACTTCTGGTACCCCGGTTTCAGGAAGGTAATGAGAATAGACTGAAGACAATTTAAAATGGTGCCGCAATTTTGAAGTCAACCTAAAAAGGAATCAAAGAAAATAAATTTATTTTCTTGTGTGTCCTACAAGGAATAAACAATGAAGAAATACCAAATATTTCCTGGTTACAGACAAAAGGAATTATCGGGATATGCAAAGTAGTGTTTCTCTCACGCAAGCAATCCCTTAGCTTCCTGTGTGAGTGGCCTAAACCTCTGAAGGCAAAATTCATGCAGTATTTTCAAGGCAGACAAAACGCAGATATCTAAGAGGTTATCCAAACAGGCTTAACTGACACTTTAATTATAGGTAGCTTTCACCTCCATATACACTTTGTGCTCTCATTCAGCAATCTCTCCCTGACACACAGGTAGAAATGTCCATGAAAGCAGCTTATATGAAAGCAACAACTCATGTATGAACTCATCTAACCAGGCCCTTTAGCATAGAGAGAAATTAAGATTTTTAGCATTATTTTCTCCTCTAGAGCTACCAAGTGCTTCCAAGTTAGGCTGTGCCTAGTCATCTTTCCTCCACTCAGGCTCCCATTTTCTGTCTCCCCGTTACTTGTTTGCCTGTTCCTCTTCAGTTCAGCCCATCTTGCCTCACCTGTCTTTTCAATCTTGAAAGCAAACTGCACCTTTCAGCAAAAGAACTCCTCTCTCCCAGCCATTTGCTTTCATCACCTCTGCAAATCATCCATCCCTGAGCTGTACCTGCCTAATCTTGCATTTTAAACCTGAGCTGCAATGTGTTCTGGTTAAAAACCAAGCAATTTAAAAAAAAATAAAGTAAAAAAAATCAGCATGTTATCTGCCTGATTCAGAGAAGAGACAAACATGCCAATTGGTACAACACAGACAAGTAATAATTTCTGCTTTTGTTGCATGACATCCCTTTTAAGATGAGGGGAAAAAACCCTGCAAGCAGTGTTCAACACATACCGTGCTGTGGATTTACACCACAGCATAGGGCTTCCTGTCTTCTTATCTACTCCTTTACTCAGAAATGCCATTACTCACCTTTTTCATCACCAAGAGTCACCAAGAGTTCTAATATAACCATCTGCAGTGATACCAAGATCTCATATCCAGTAAGAAACAACTAACTTGTAGCCTGACATCATACACATACAGTTAGGGCAATTTCCTTCTTCTGTGCCTTACTGTATAGAGTCACAGATTATTCCAAGTTGGAAGGGACCCACATGGATCACTGAGTCTAACTTTTAAGTGTGACCTTGGCATTATTAGCACCATGCTCCAACCGACTGAGCTAATCTCAGTTGTTATATGCCTTTACCAGTTTGGTAGGTGCAAATATATTCTTCCTTTCAAAAAGCAGTTATGTTTTCCTTCTCAGCATTCTAGTCATGGCTTCCTCCTTCATTTTAACAAGCAAATGTTTTGATCTGAGTGGGAGTTGTACTACCAAATCCGTAACACTCCACACATTTGTCAGACTCAAAGAACTTAGATGCTCTCACAGAACTCCTGACAAGAATGATTTTATGACCTCTCCAGTTCTTTTCCCTCCTTCATCCCAATTCCATATTGCAATATAGGATTAAATATAGGATTATAGAATCCATAAATCAGTGTCTCAAAAACAATAAAAGAGGGAAGTGCCAACACTTGAGCAGCTGGACACTGGATTATGTCAAGAAGTGACAAAAAAATGTCAAAAGCATTCCTTTAATAAGCAGACAGAAAGTACCCTCTAAACAGCACTGACTCCTTGCCCCTGAATTCTGAAATAATATCTGCAAGCTCCTGAAAGAACACACACTCCATTATTTCCAGCTGTAGTCTTTTGCTGTCTGATCAGCCTTTTCGTGTTTAAATGGACAATGTTTTTTTCCAAAAGGGCAGACTGGGTTGGGTGAGCATCTTGTATCCATGTCTAGGATCAAATACAAGTTTGGTCTAAAACCAAAACCAACCCCCAGGTAACCAGCCAAGGGTTTCCATATTTTTCCCTAGCACATACTTTTCAGATGCTACTACAATCTCCTGAGTGTTGTCCAGTTTTGCTGCTTCCAGTTTTTCTCCTGCAAAATAAAAATACATTCAATTTACATTTAAAAATAGGATATAGCTGAGACCAATACAGAAGAGCTACATAAAAAAAAGCTATAGAAAAAAAGTATGTGTAAGTACACTTATTTTTTGCAGCAGGCAAGATATAATTCACAAGGCTGGATTGAATTCTTCTGTTCCATTAGTAAGATCCCCTTTAAAGACTCTTTCAAATTATGTCCCATTCATTTAAAATAGTTTTTTCTGTCAAAGAGAAAAAATGGTGGATGAAAAATATAGCAATACCCAACAAGGAATCACTTGCTTTTCCCAATTGCTCCATAAAGTATCAACACTATAATACATAAACACTGAAGCAGAATGTAGGTTCACACTACGTACACATGCTTCATTCTGTCATCTGTCACAGGACAACTGGCTTTCATGATGCAATCACAGGAGTTTAAATATTATGCATCAAATCCTGAACGGCAATTTCTAACTATTATCTTATAAAGATTCAAGTTTGCAAATGTTTATGTGAATAAATCACTTTACACTCCAATGAACCCAGCAAGTAAGTTTTGCAAGCTCAAGACTCGCTGCTTCTTCCCCACTAGAAGAGAACATCTGGTTTTCAGTGCTAGCTGAATGATATTTTCAAAGGTCCACAAAATTCGTCAACCCAGAAACTGACCTGCATTTTCTTCTTTTTGTTGCTGTTTTATTTCATATACACAGTTTTGTGAAATACCTAATTTTTTTGGCCAAATAGGGATAGATAAGATTCTTTGTCCCCTTGGAAACTGTTCTTGTCCAGAGACCTGAGAAAGACAATATGAGCTTTTTTTTAGACAGAAATCTTACTTAAGAAATAAAGAACCCCAAACAAATAAGTGAATATTTTTTGTAAAGTTTAAAGTTTTAAGCAAAAAAAATGACCCAGCCCCTTAGAATAAATCTTTTATAAAGGCTTGCCAAATCCCTGTAAAAACACCACCCTGTACGTACATCCTCTTTATTTATGCTTTGAAAGTTCTTTGCAGCTACCCAATTTTTTCCAGATAGTTCTTGTGACAATAAGAGACTACCCAAGAACACTTTAAGCAACATGACAGGACTGAGCATATAGAGCTCCCCAGCTGACACTTACTTTGCCTTCAGGATGCTTATCCTCCTGGGAGCAAGTCAAGTCAAAGAGGGGCTTGAAACAAAGAACACCACTAGCAAAGAACACCAGTGGGGGTATTTTTTTGTTGTGTTTTCTCATTGTATGTATTCCAGTTACTTGCTGATAAATAGCATGTGACACATCCAACAGCCAGATACAAGAGCTCACAAGAAGACATCATTTAACATAAAACAGTTGAGGTTCAGCATCTAATTGCATTTCTGCTTTTACAATTATTCTAGACACCAAGTTTATCTAAAAGAAGAGTCATCCTCCCACGGAGTCCACAGTAGGTATTTGATTAAGTAGTTATTTTATCCTACTTAAAGACTGGGACACTTAAACATAGTGATACAATCAACCTGTGGATAACTACATTTCAGGAACAACTGTTGCTGAGTTTTCCCTTTCAGAATACTGGAAGTGGAAACAATATTTCCTAAGGCATAGTTAGTACACCCAAGCTTATTTAAGCAACCCCACAGTAACTTTTGCTTTGAAGGCTGCATAGAGGGCACTAAGATAGGCACTGCAGTGGAAATAAATCACAGGTACTGCATGCTAGCACCACTCAAATATTTCTCTTCTTAATCTCTTTTTTTGTGAGAAGTGAGAAGCAGAGCCTACCTTCCCTATAGCAAGTCCTTCATAATTTAACTTTCCTTCCTTTATAAATCTGTACAGCGGGGAACCAGGAACAGAATTGAAGTCACCACAGATGATAATTGGGCAGAAGGAACCGTCCTTCTGAGGGGCGACACTCGCGATCTCTGCCAGGAGCATTGCCAGCTGGGTCAGCTTGATGTCCCCCCGCCTGGGGTTATACAGCAGATGTGTATTGGCAACACAGATTGCAGCATCAGTTTTACAGTGAAATCTAGGCTGCAAAAGCAACACCAGTCCAACGTTGTCCCTGTCCAAGAGTGGAATATCACGGCGAAAGAATTCCACGGGGTTTGATGAAATCAGACTAAATTTGGAAGTTTTGAAGCAAATAGCGCAGCCATCAGGTTTTCTGCCTGTCCTCATTTTATACTCACAGTGATACCCTGCGAGAAAGGCAATTAAAAACATAAAATACCATAGTATAAATAGAGATTCTAAAACAAAAAAATTAGAAACACCTCATGCTACTTTTCTCACAACAGCCAACACTCAGTCTGAAGTACCAAAGCCCACGTGAAGTTCACACAGAAAAATGAACACACAAGTCTTTCTGTCCTACCTAAACCGAAGTGAGACGGGACAGGATGCCTGGTCTAATACCTTTTGTGATGTATAAGCATCTACATACTTAAAGATACCAGCCATGTTCTTCTCTCTTCATGTGGAAAAAAACCTCAAACCAAAACAACAAAAAAACCCCACAAGTCACATAAGAGTGGACTTCTGTATTGAAGATTTTTCTGGATGTTACCAGGATGGTTTAGGAATAATACCAGTGAGGTATTCCAGTCAAGAGCTTTATTCACTCTAACTCATAAATCAATGTCTGAAACGATTCCTAAAATAAAGGTCTCAAACACATTTACAAAATTATGCAATTATCCAGTTATCAGCAAGGGGCAAGCTTTCAACAGGGAAACTGAGACACTTGTCAAATGACAGCACTGGAGTTCAAAAAAGTCCACCTAAAAATAGTGATTTGCCAATTTCTTCACTTTCTGTAGAGATGAAGCGTAGATATTAATGAGATCTTATCTATGTAAGGAAAAAAAATTAAATCTTGAACCAATGTCTAGTTTTTTTGCCATTTTGAAATACTTCTCTGTCCCGCCCATACGATATGAATTCATGAAGTACACCCTTAGTGAAGTCAGGCAAGTTGACCTCTGAGTTCACATCAGTGCTGGAACAGGGGATTCCCACTCCCCTCTCCCAACTTTGGGCCATGTTGCTCCTGCCACTTGTTGTGGCACTTACTGCCAACTCAGTAAGCCACCAGAAAACTAAACCAGAAAAATAGAATTAGTCTGGATAGTATTCTGCTGGACTGGTGGATATCAGTGGGGTAAAGGAATAGCTAAAGCAAGCTCCAGATTGTCACGTATAGTAGTGGGAAGCTCACTTCCCTTACAGTGTTGTGATGTAAATCAGTACTGCCATTACTATGCCTTCTTTGTAAACACTCAGTTCTGGGAGCTAGACTACCTCAACTAACTGAGAAAGAAAAAAGTATCAGTCCAGTGAAGCTCCTTCCCCAGCTCCTCTTGGTATAGGACAAGAACCAGCACCAGGATGAGAGTGGGGCCTTGGGAACAGAACGTGGTGCAGGGCACAAAAGATTTAGATCAGTTTAAACCACCACGGACTAAAACCCTTAGCGACACATTCCTTCCACAAATTTGCATGAGGGAGAGTGTCAAGACAGTGCTATTTAGACTGACTGACAGCACTAGTATAAAAAGTAATGGATATATACTGACCATGGATAAAATGTAGTGCTGATATTGGGAAGGTTTCAAGCCAGAAAAACATACCCTTGAAGAGCTATCAACAGGAACGCTGGTAAAAAACACTAAGGTAGTTTCAAGAGAGCACCTGATGAATCTATAAAAGGGGGTGTACAACACTGTTGCATGTGATGGCAGGAAACTTGATTCTACAGTCTAAGAGAGGGTTTTTTGAGGAAAATAGTACTGGGGCAGGAGAGAAGACAATGTATTGGCCCTAAGAGTTTCATCATACCCAGGGACTCCAAACTTGACTTGATCTCTGTTCTGTAGTGGTCTTCTTGGACTTCTTGTAAACAGAGCACCTAAGGCAAAAGTTTACAATTAAAATATATTATTAAGTACATCAAAATATTACCATAGCATATCTCTATGTCTGTTGGCCAGTCTATATGGGTATTAAAATAAATAAATCAGAAGCTTTTTGATTCCATAATCCCACAATAGGATTCACTCTCCTATAGAAAATGCTTCTGAAAATTATGAAGAAGGCTCCAAGTCTCCCCCCTCTTTCTCAGGCATGTATTTTCAGATGTGAGATTAAATTTAATCAAAATAAAGACCTGCTGATACATTCTCAGCAGTTTAGGGGAGGACTAAGTGTTAGAGTGGTTCGATAAAGAAGCCAGTGGCACACTACAGAGTGGACAAGCAGCTTCCATATTACAAGAACCTGAACCAAAGATCAACCTCAAACTATTCTCTCAGGAGAGTTCTGAGCCTTCTCCCTGCACACTGCATAAGACACAGATTTACAACCACCTTGGGACTGTGATGAAGGACTGAGTTCCCAAAGGATAACGAGTAACCCCTGCTTGCTGAACTGCAGCAACAGACTCCACTTGCCCAGCTGACACTAGTTCATTCAATGTCTCAAGGGAGAGTCAAATCTCAAGCAACATTCTGAAGTCTCTGCTTCACTTTCAGGTTACAGTTCAAACCAATGAAACAGTTAAAAATCTGTGTGCTTTAGCAAGAAATGTCTCTGTGGAAAGAGCACCTGCATCTACCAGGGTCTCAGAGCAGCTGCTCACCATGACTAGTTCACGCAGTACAAGGCACCACCTCTTTACCCCAGTGCTGTGCTGTGTGGCTTTGCAGACTTTAGCAAGTACCCTGAACTGAACTGCTCTTGGCTGGAGGGACTGGCTTCAGCTCCAACCCTTCCCTCCTGGAGAATTGCCTTGTTGCCACTAGTAGCACCAGGCACATCCTCACCAAAATCCCCCTGCCTGATGATCCTCCCAGAAAGCCCTCTTAGGTATGTCACTGTAAAGATGTATACATACAGTATGTATAAATTTATTAGGAAGAAACAAAGAGAGTGAAGGGGACTTTAATTTCCAGATTCCTGGCTACGGACTAATATAACTTAATTTTTTAAATGGTACAAGGCTGTTTTTCTGTGGTTTCCCTAATACAACTACTTTTTTTTCAGCACTGTTTTCTAGCACAAACAGGTTGGGTTCTATCACTGAACTTTTGCTGGTCTGAATAATGACTGAAGCAAAACTTTTACTGACTTGACTTCTTGATTCAGACTAACAATGAGTAATGTGTCCTCAAAACCAAACAAAAAACTCCAACCAACAAACAAAAACCAAACTAACCAAACCCAAAGCAAAGTGTTCTTCCAGACCCCACTATAAGGGGAATTTTTACTCCAGTTTATCAGTTCTTAAGAAATATCCACATGCTCATTTTCTACTCACATCTGCATCCAGCTGTTTGATTTCTTGTAGAATGTTGGGAAATCTGTATGTCCAAAATAACAACCGTTGCCTGCAGTGTTTGTACAGGTGAGAGTTGTCTTCCAACAAATTCTGTGAGAGTATATTGTAGGACATGACCGTAAAGTCAAATGTTGCCTCACTTTCTTTATTGCTTTGGTCAGATTCTTTATTTTCAGAGATTTTCATTGTTGTACTCTGCTGACAGAAATACTCCCAGTGTCTTTTGATGGTTCCTGTTAAAAGAACATGAAGCAGAAAAAAGTTACGTAACGGACCATATGACTTCTTACTGCTTTTAGAAATCATTCTATCGACAACTATCTGTCTTTCAAGTTGCTTAAGCAATTCTAAAAGCTTATTCGGTGATCAATGATTTAGACCCTCTGTTTAAGATGAAGTTTAAACAAGCATCAGTAAAAAAAAAAAAATAAAAATCAAACAAACAAAAAAACCCAAGCCCAAAATACAGCACAAAACCATTCTATGCCCTGGATTTCAACTGCATTGAAACTGGCCCCATTATAAGGAGATTGTTGCAGTCAGATAAAAACCCCCCTGCTCTCTGCAGAAGGGCTGTCAAACTGGTAAGCCAAATCCATTCTGTTGACAGACTTATGCTGCCTTCTGCCACTACCTCCTCAGCAGAGACGGTGTATGTCAGCCCAGGATACACCCTTTGGAGCAGCATATGGGCATCTTGTTGATCCCTCTATCCATGACTAACAAAGGGTTAGCAATCAGTCAATCAATCACTCACCTCTAGCCTCTGTACAGTCTGTAAACTTCAGCCATAAACTGCAACAGGGTCCACTACAGAGGTCCCAAAACAAATAATGCACCCAATCTTCCTCAGTGAGGTTGGGAAATTAAAAAATTAACAAGCCTCAGAACTATCAAGAACTTCTGAAAAGGCTTACTTTGCCTTTCTGCCATTTCTAATTTCGTACTTATTAACAGTATCATTATATGAAAATTTATAATAACATATCTGCCCATCATTAAGCATCCAACTACTTTTTAAGATATGCATTTCTCCACTTACAAAACTCATGTGAGAGCAAGCTAAGGTCCAGTTACCTGTGATACCAACTGGTGGCAGACTGCAGCTACAGCTGTTACCATCTGCCCTTTTGGGGTAGTAAATCTCATCAATGTGCTTACATTATTCAAGTGCTGTTTCTACGGCGGGAGAGAAGCCCCACCGCTCCTCAGCAGGCACCTTTAATTACCATCACCTTACAATACGTGAACAAAAGGCAACTAGAAAGGAACACAATGCTAATCATGCTCTCAGATAAAGGTATGTCAAGGAGGGTTAAGAGAGGACTCAGCAATTTAGGCACAAAGCAAACTCCCTTCCTTCAGTTGTTGAAGACGGATATGATGTTTCTAAGCCCTATGGATATTTGTGTAGAAAATTCCCTTTGGTATGCTGATAGCACACCTTCCAGTTTATTTTGCTAAGGAAGTGATTTATACAAGAAGGCCATAATTTTGTCTGCGTCCCTCTATTTGCTCTACAGTAGACAAAACTGTTAATATACACAAAACTCGGTAAAAGATTTGGATGCTATGTATAGGATTGTATCTGTAATAAGATAACACAGACACTGAAGTTTCATTGAAGTCTGCTACTGAGCTGGGTAGACAACTCTGCACTTGTTACTGTATTTATCTGGATAAATGCACTTGCTGCTTGCTCTGCCAGACGTGGTCTGACACAAAACTTGCCAACGTGCCAGTGGCAGAATACAATTGTAAACACAAAATCACACAATCACACTGGAAGCAAAACACCATTAAATCTCAGTCCATTAATTCTCAGTTATCTAGGTCACAGGTAACTCAACTAGTCTGGAAAGAAACCAATTCAGGTCCAGCAGGGCTCATGAGCTCAGGCAGAGTACAAGGAATGAAACTACACAACTGCCAGCCCAGCTCAGCCCTACAGCAAGTCAGCCAAATCTTTTTGCTTTTACAGAGTTCCCAAGTTAAGAGACTTGATCTGGCGACAGACACCTGAGTGTTCTTTGAACCAAGCTCAGGACTCCCCAGGTTGGGCAACCCCTCACCCAACTGACTGTGTTCTACTGCCAAATGCAGTGAACCTAGTTCTAGTAGAATGTTTGACAGCACAAAAATACAAGTTTACAGCATTACAGAACTGGAACATTTTCAAGACAGATGTTTTCCTGAGAGGGGGTGCCAAGAAAAACAGTAACTAAAAAGGAGTAGGCACTATTGCTAAAAACTCCTTAGGTGTATTTAGCATTACAAATAAACAAGGAAAATAAGCAAAAAAGCATCTTTTACCTTTCTTGCTGCTATGTTTTTCTTCATTCTGTGCTACAGAAAGACATGATGCTTCCTTTTCATTAGAGAAGTTTGTTTCTTCTTCAGAAGTTGAAGTATCACGCTGGCTACTGAGCCTTCTCTTCTTTGTCAATGGTTCTTCTCCCTCAGATTTCATACTGGGGTTAGGTAGGTGAAAGCAACAACTTTGTGTGTAGTTATCAAGATGCCAATTAGAGTTCTGAAATTGTCTCCAAGGCCCAAGAAATGGAGGGAGCCTCCAGTTTGCTGAGAAATCAGCTGGGATAGGAAGTGGAAAGGAGGCCCAAGGAGGACAGTGTCCGGCCCATCTCATACAGCTGGAGACTGGGCTGTTCAAGGTGAGGATCTGGGAGCCATTCCAGTGGGTGATCCAGTCTCTACCCAGCCTCTGCACGTGGCGGGGCAGCATGGAGTGTCTACCAAAAAAGCAGAGGTTTCATTACTTACACGCAGCTACATCTGCCTGTAGAAGGCTGCAGATGCAAGTTATCCTAGTCATGGCTTACAAAAGATATTCCTTCTCTATAAGTTAACACACACAAGATATTCAAACCTTTTTAGACATTTATCTAAATGATATGCAAAGCGGGACTTTGCAAAGTGATCTTGCATCCTTTTTCCCCCTTCAGATTTATAAATGCCATTTAGTGTCCAAGTCCTATCTGTCTGAATAACTATTTTCTGCCTTATTGAATTCAACTGTCAGATATTTCAAGCGCTCAGAGGAATGACCTTTAGAAAAGGTCATTCTTGCATGCTGCATTAACTTTATCATAAGGCTATGTAAAAGAAATGAGAAAACCACTTTCCTTCATGCTGTCAGAAATTTGTTTAGAAAGCCACTGACTTGGCTCAAACCACAATGCCAACACGACAGGGAAATAAAGGTACTAACTCTCATGGCATCTCCGGCACCAGCTTAAAACTTAATTTGTATTCTCATTTCTTTTCCAGGAGGGCAAACCACAGCTTAGCTATTAAAGCCATGAAAATAAACTGCGGGGTTTTTTTCCTCCAGAAAAAAAAAAAATCTGTCTCTACAAAATTGCAGAGAGAAAGACTGAGTGAAAATAATCTGTCTCAGCTTCCTCAGTGTTTAAATAAGAAGGTGTATTTTGCCCTTATAAGCAAAAGATAACAAAGGTTGATATGTCTGAAGTTGAACTGAACTGAGAACCTCCCAGCTGCCATTCAGCCTAGCAAATAAGCTAAAATACAGAATCACTGAATCACAGAATACTCTGAGTTGGAAGGAACCCATAAGGATCAAGTCCAACTCCTGGTCCTGCACAGGACACCCCAAGAAGCCCCCGATGTGCCCAAGAGCATTGCCCAAACACTTCCTGAGCTCTGTCGGGCTTGGTGCTGTGACCACTTCTCTGGGGAGCCTGTTCCAGTGCCCAACCACCCTCTGGGAGAAGAACCTCTTTCTAATATCCAACCTAAACCTCCCCTGACACAACTTCAGGCCATTCTCTCGCCTCCTGTCGCTGGTCACCACAGAGCAGAGATCAGTGCCTGCCCCTCCTCTCCCCCTCACGACGAAGTTGTAAGTGCAATGAGGTTTCCCCCTCAGTCTCCTCCAGGCTGAACAGACCAAGTGACCTCAGCTGCTCCTCATACGGCTTCCTCTCAAGGCCCTTCACCATCTTCGCTGCCCCTCTTTGGACACTCTAATTGCCAATACAACTTTCAACAAAATCAGCTTATCCTGAAACAGGCTTTTTCCGCCACCGCGCACCACATGCAGCCCGACAGACATACAAGCAAAACACACCCCCGGACACCACACCAGTACGACGGAGCAGGAAAGCGGCGCCGCTCCTTTACAAAAGCCTTCTCAAACACCTGTTTTACGGAAAAGCGCCGAGAAACTGCCCCCTTCCAAAACCCCGGCCCCACCGCCGCCTCCCCCCGGCAGCGGAACGCCCCAGCCCGCGCGGTGTT
>VZRE01002872.1:220408-231254 GCA_013396775.1 Cephalopterus ornatus
CCGTGGGGGATCCGTGCCTGGTCGCGACGTGGAAGCCGCTGGCTGTCGGGGACACGGGTTGGAGGGAGGGAGGGAAGGTGCGACACGGCGGCCCCTCCTGAGCCTCGCCTCTGTCGCCTCCTGCAAACTTGTAGCTTCACACAGCGTTGTAATGGCCTCAAACGCGCTTTTGCAATTGACTCTCAATTTCCTTGCTGCCTGGTGCAGGGCGTGCGAGAGTGGCTTGAAACCAACCAGCTCCTTCTTTTCCGGCCCCCCTTCTTCTGCCCCAGATCTCTTGGATAGGTTGCCGTGGAATTGCCCAGCCTTCCTGCCGGCCCCGCAGCGCAGTGGGCTCGGGAGCAGCGCGCCGACGCTGGCAGTGCCGAGCTGCTTGGGCTGGATGTTTAGGCTGTGTGCGCCTGGGAGGCTCCAACCCCCTTTGGGCAGGAGGGGGTCTGGGTGAATCAGAGAGGCCTAGTAGAGAAGAAGGAAAGCTGCTGGGTATTGGGGGAGCTGGTGTGGTAGCTTTGCCGAAAGCTCTGTCTCTTCCCCTAGGGAAATCCCTTGCTTTCTTTTCTCCTCCACTTTCCTATATAAGCTAAAAAGAGGAAGGAGACTAAGTAAGTGTACGGAGATAGGCATAAGAGGAGTGGGAGTTCAGCTAACAGGTATGGTGGGATATACTGAGATTATCAGAAAGCATCACAGAGTTTATTTAAATGACCTGTGATCTTGTAGTTACTGCAGCTGTAGACATCCTGCTTGTAAGAGCAACATATGCTTATATGCATCCTTCCCTTAATTCAAAATATACAGCATTCTGTATGTGTATATATATTCTAGTGCTCAGGTTGTTAGACTATGATAAGTGTGTATGACTTGTGAAATTAAAAATATTTTTAAAATTTTTGTTGCTGGTCAAATATATATATATCCATGTCCACCAAACATGAATATGTGACATGTTTAAACCATTCTTTTTGGTCCAATAAAACTTAGTATTTGTTAAGAGAAAAAAAAAAAAGAGTTGTTTCCCCCTATGATGTTTTAATTTAAAAAGCCTTTCCTGAGATAGAGGCAAGGAGGAAAACAGTGCCATGACATCTTTATATAGTAGCTCATAATGGGCTAAATCTGTGTTTGTATTAGGGACTAATAGTAATGAGTCAAGACTTCTGCTTATTTTACTCTGGTGACTTTGTTCTTATTGACTAAAGCCAGTTAAAATTCTCAGATATTTTGGTTTCTGTGAAATTGTTAAAAAACAAGTTGGGGCTAACTAGTTAGAGGTGTCACTCTCTCTCCTCATCCCATAAGTTGTGGATGCTCTGGTGCTTTTCCAAGTGAGGCAGTGGAGAATCACTGACTTGCATGTGATTTGGTACTGATCAGTCTGTGAGCTGTCCAAATTAAACTGAGCTGACCGGACATCATTAGTTCTTTACTGTGTTTTGATAGCTAAAATCTTCAAAGTGAAAAATTGTTTTGTTTTTATGCAGCAAAAGATGGTTTGGATTCACAAATATAGAAGTATAAATAACTTTTGTTTCAGTAAGGCACTATCTGGTAATCTGTCTTCAAGTGAGGATTGGGGAGTTAGATGCAGAATAAAATGATTTAGAAATAATTCAGTGTACATATCAGGTGCCCTCTTTTTTTCTTTCCTCCTATTCCTCCCTCCTGTTCCTGCAGTGATCTGGCTCCGTGGTTGATATCACAGCACTCCAGCTGTATTTGCTGGTCTGATGCTCAGCAACTTTGGGGGACCGCCAGGAAAAAAGTGAGGTGGATCTTCTAGTTGTGTTGAATATCATTCTGACTGAGATCTAGAGTATCCAGTACATGTTAGTGGAGATTTGTGGTTACTTAGCATGGTATATGAGTGAATCTTTCGTGAAATGAAGTTGAAAGAACTGTATGTTTTGATGTAATGATAGATAAATAATCATGGATGAGAAAGCCCTTGTTTACCATGTCCTAAACACCTGACCCATGGCATAACTACCCATGCAGTCTCTTCTGAGTGCCAAGAAGGTCTATCCTTACTGCAGCTTTGTCTTGAAGGTTTTGTTTGTTTAGCAGAGAATATATATTTTATTTACTTGTAAACTGTGAAGTGATTGTAAATGCAGATGAGATTAAATGAGTATTGGCTTTTTAATATCCATTTCCAAAGGCTAAGGAAGAGAAAGAGATATTAGCAGATTGTGATATGAGGAGTGTTTGTTCTTCGATGATATCTGAAAATATAGGCCACTAATAAAAGTTCAGCTAATTTGGAAGATTACAATTATTACTGATAATTAAAATTCTGAAGAGTTATGTTGGATACCTATGGGTCAGACAAGGAATGGTATAATCTGAAACACTTTGCTCGATGGTGAGGATCCTTGTAGGATCTTTGTTTTCAGAGCCTAATGCAGTAATTATGCATTGCTTAGCTCATGGTGGGTATCCTAGTGATATTTTTAAAAATAGGTTAAAGTTGCTTGCGTTAAGGATTTGCGGAAGGAGCTGAACCACACTGATCCTCGTGGAAGGATTAAAAAAGTACACAGAAAATTTGGGGGATTGGGTTGTCTTTGTCAAGTCTCTAGGTTGATTATAGGTTGGGTGGAAGGGGCAGACCTCTTCTGAGATGATTGACCTTCAGGAAATGATATGAAGAACAAAGTAGGACAACACATAAATTATTGCATACTGACTTAAAGTTGGCATGGCTGGTAGATATAGAAGGGAATGTAACATTAGAGCAAGTGTGAAACAAGGCCTCTGGGTTTTATTCCAGATTCTTACTAACTGGCTGGGTAATTACTCATCTCTCTGGGTCTCCTTCTGCCCATCTGGTGACTTACCTTGCTGCCAAAACTGTTGCAAGGCTTTAACTAAAGGTGAACTGCAAAGCAAAGCAGTTGGTGTCTGCCCTTTGGTGTTCTTCTCTGATGTGTAGCCATGCCTGTGATATTTTCATCCCCCAGCTCTACAGGCTCCTTATATCAAGTACGCCAGCTATTAGAAAAGAAGGTTAGAAATATTTCACTAATTATACTTATAAACTGCCTAGTAGTCATGAAAGAGCAACAGCCAAGGTTAAAATTTGGTAAAGTTGCCAAATGTTAGATGACTCAAGAGTGAGGAAAAGTTGAGAAAGGTTTTATCAAAAGATAGACTACGCTGGAAGAAGAGGACTTTGATGTGCAAGGTGAGAGAAAGAACTTAGACTTGTGAAGGAAAATGTTTCAGGTCCTTTGGAGGACAGCTAGAAAAGGTAACACTTCTCTTTTCTGTCTTGTGTCCTCCAAAATGTGTGAAAGATGACAGTGGCTGGGCTGTATAGTAAACTGATGGTGTGAAATCTGGAAGGCTTTTGGCAAGGATTCTTGAAGAATGAAGGGAGGAAGAGAGCTAGTTTGTGGGAAATATAAGGCTGTGTTACTGTCACTTATCGAAAGGAAAGTGTAGATTCAGTGACTTCCATCTCAGAGCAACAGCTGCCTGGTGCTTGTGGTGCAGCGGGATGGAGTGTGAGTCTCTGGGGTGCAAGTAGTGTGGACTCCTTGTGCTTGCCTGCACGCATCACCTGTTCACAGCATCAATTATTCTGGGGTGTGCCACTGTGAGGATAGTCCCAGCTGGATTGAGAATGCCCTATTTTGCCTTAGCTAACAATAGCCTAATTATTTTGTTAAACAGCTTTGGCTCTTATAATGAAGGATATACTGACATGCACAAGATAATTGCAGTTATGAATTAAAGATGTCTCTATTTGGTTTGTGTGTTTGTGTGGATATGCTCTTACTGCTGTTTATAAGACCACTACAAAACTTGGATTACAAAGGCTTTTGCAATCAATATTTATTTAAAGAAAAAAAAAATCCTGACAAAATACAGGTGTCTTTATGGTGTGCAGCCAAGCCTCGCTTTCACTGCAATCTTCCCCTGGACAAAGTCATTTATAATTAATTAGGCAAAGAGTATTTAAGGAGAAACAAATACGCAAGGATCGAGTCTGATGTCTCTGTCTGCACAGTGATGGTTGTAAGTAAAGTGGAAATACTGTCTTAGTAAATGAAAAGCCTCACATTCAGAGTGAGGTGGTGTGCAGCTTATATAGCTTTATATAAGCTTTATAGCCTTAATCAGCTTCACTTATTGGGAGTAATGTGGCCCTACTAAGAATTAATAGGAAGAGACTGGAAAGATGATGGGGGATGTGCTCTACCTGGCTTTGTTTTCAGAGGTGCCTTCTGTGCCATTTTGCCTAGAATGTACATCTTGCTTTGTGATCACGACTGACTCTGCTGCTAAAACATCTCACGTAGTATTTGGGTATTAGGCTTCTCTAAAACTACCTGAAAAGTTTCTGAGTGCACAGGAACATGCAGCTGTTTGCCTTTTTCCAGATTTTTCTGTTCAGCAACAGATCATTGTATGTTACTCTTGCAGTTTCAAACTGAAAATCCAAGTGCTTATATTTTTTGTTTGTTTTGCTTTTCAGATTGTTTCAAGAAAAAATCCAGAGGATGTCCAGGAGGTAACAGTTTAAACTTGTGCAAATGTCTTTATGTATCACACTATGCCTTTTGAAACATCTTTGATGTAATTTAGCAGTTTCTGTGTGTTTTGTCATTGTAATTGAGCAAACAGTTTTTGTATGTTTTTCCGTTTGTCTTTAGCTCTCATAGTTGAAAACAGTAGCTGCCGTAACATGTTGCATTTTATCCCTCAGTGATGAATCCTGACTTGAAACAAAGTCTTAGGGAGTAAAGTGTCTTTTGATGACAAAACTGCTTTGATAACTTTGCAAGCTCTTTTCTCGAGGCTGGAATTGGCAAATTGATGGTTACTTAACTCCTACTGGTAAAATTAGAGATCAGTCCACAATTCAAGTCTTAGGTCTCAGCTGTAGGTACTTTTTTCCTCTTTAACCACTTCACTGAAAAGCCTACACCATTACTGTCTATTAGTGAAGAGGGAAAATGGAGGAGCGTAGCAGTAGTTTAGAGAGATTAGACTGCAAGTTGTATATTATGCCTGTGTCTCTGAGACTCCTTTAGTATGTTTTCCAGTGATATGCTTTGATAAAACTTTAAAATTGCTTACTCTTTGCCGCTTCTGAAAAGTCTGTGAGTAAGGGTCTGTGGTATTCTTTTGCCTCTTAAATACCTCAAAAGTCTGTCACAGAAGCCATTTATTGATAAAAAAAAAATTACATCGTGTGTGTGGGTTGTGGATTTTTTTTTTTTTTTTAGATTAAGAAACTTTTTTTTTCCTCCTCTTGTTTTTTTTCTGGACTAATGACTTGACATGGATACTGTTACACTATGTACATGCAAAATCTTCCTTCAAAAGCACAACCTTATGGCTTTTCAGACATTGTGTAACTTATGCATATGTTTGATTTGTGGTGCAGTCTCTTACTCCAGTTGAGGAGAACCTGCATAGTTGATGAAAGAAGAGCTCATAAATGAATTCATTGCATCTCTGTGTGGTCAAACGTGAGTTATTGATTAGTGGCTTGGCAGAGATGTGAATTGGCTAATACACCCAACACCCCTTTATTGCATCCTTTTTTGAAATCTTGAGAATCAGACAAGCATGAGCATTCCTGCTCTTTGCATTTTTTTTAATCTCTACGAGATTAAAATAACCTATCAGAAACAGAGAGATCATGGATCTAGTTTTAGAACTGCATTACAATAGTTTGTAGCTTGATGTTCACCTTTTCCAGGAAGACTCCTGAATTGAACCTATCCATGAGCACATTACCTAAATCTTCATTTGTGAGGAAAAACACTTTATAGCAGCTGTTGATGAGCCCATTCATCAGAAAAATATATTGTAAGTGTCTTTCAGCTAGAGTACTGCATGAATATATGTTAAGGAGTTTTGACACAGTAGCAAAACCATATCTTTTAGTTGTCGCTTTGGTCAGTGGCTGTAGGTGAGCCACACAGAGTTCCACATTAGACAATAAGAGGACATAAATATGCTATGAACTTGTTGATGGTTGTTCTTTCCCAACCTTCATTGTACCAAATTAATGATTTTGCTTGTGGCAGCATGTAGGGTGATTCTGTTATAAGCAAGCATCTGAAAATAAGGAGTTATTAAAAGGAATATCCTAGATGGTAGTTGTCATAAGGGTGAATTGTAGTTGGAAAACCCCATAAGTTGGGGGCTTTTTTGTTATACTGGCCTCTTAAGATAAAAATAGGATTGTGGGCAGCCTTCAAAAGAAAAAGAATATGTCCCTAACCTGCTCCCACTGAAAATAAATTTACCTCAGTTTTCCAGAATTGAAAACTTAATAGAGAATTTTGTGCACACAACCACCCTATTGCTTTAGGATCTGTTTCATGCAACGCCCTACTCACACACAGAGAGGACCACATAGCTGTGCCTGCCTCCTCATTCAGAAGTCTCTTATGTCACTGCTGTGATGTTAATACATGCGTTACATGTGTACAACTGCACATAAGTCTGTGTGCTGTGACCTCAGCTCTGCTTGCCAGTTTTCCATCACACCTTTTAATTGCTCTTTGGGATACAAGCCTTTACTACAGCATCTCTCGCACTGCAGCCAATTACAATTCAGTAGAATCCCTGCTGTTGTTGTTGTGACAGGAGGAAGATAACCTTGTAAGGGCTGCCTTCTCAAAAGGATGAAAGAAATTAACGTGGAGTTTTGTGTGAGCAGTTATTAGATACAGAAAGGCTTCAGTGGACTGAAGTTTAGTTGCCTTGTTTCTGGGAACTGATGGTGGTAACATGGCACGTCAGGCAGCTGCAGCTAGGGTAGATTTGTGCGTTTTTTTCCCTTTTTATTCAGGGAGGAGAAAGGTTTGTTCGTTGTGGAACAGATGAGTTGCATGAGTTAATAGAGATCCACTGGCTGTAGCCATGACAAGCACCTTATTGCGTTACAAGTGTAACATATGTTTTATGATATACTTGCTGTGCTTCGTTGGGCCTCGAAGTACAATGTGTCCTTCCTCAAAATCTATTTTCTAATGAGTCTGTTAGAGTGGGAACTGCTAACTTTGCTGAGCCACATGTGTGCATAGGCATGTTTTTCATGAGCTTGTGAAAGGTTTTAGGATGACCTTGACTGCTTTTGCTATGCAAGTTACTTATGGATATTATTTTTTTCCTCTTGGCTCTTTGGTGATCGCTTGCAGCAGTGAAAAATGATGCCTTTTCAGTAGAGCAGAATCTCATGCTTCTATTTTCTGGCAGCTTTTCACGTTGTCCCCAAATATTGACACTACAGTTACTTAATGTTTAAAGAATTCACCATCTTAAGCAATTTTACTTGCTACATCAAGAAGTGCTGATCATCCACTTTCTAGATATTGAATTAGATAGAAGAACGTAATTGAAAAAATATAGTTTCTGATAGCAAAATGACTACCAGGCCTTCTTGAGATTCCTGCTTGTTTGTTGAACTTCACCAAGTCCCAGTTGTAATTAAGTCCTGAAAATGTCTGCCAATAAGAGAGTCTGAATCAGAACGGCTAGTTTCAGTATAGCTGAGTTGGTAAGAGTGTTGCAATGCTAATGCTTTGCATATCCACTGTTAATAGTCTTCTTGCCTTATATCTGCGTTATTCTGTAGGTAGGGCTTGCATCTGCTGAGACTTGGAAGGCCTCTGATCTTAGTGTTTAAAAATAATTCCCAAACAAAACCCCTCCAAAACACCAACAAAACACCAACAAAAATGCGCTAAATCTAAATGTTTTACTTAGCTTTAAATGTGGTTTGCTTGAACGAAGTACTTTTTCAATTATGATTGCTCATGAGAAGGCAACCAGGTAAATCATTCAGAAATATTTGGAATATTTTAAATTGTGGCTAGTTGTATTAAGCTAACTGGGGTATTTGGCTGATGCAACAGTGGAATCAACTGCTGAATGCATTGCAGTTTCTCTCTTTTTTTTTTTTTTTCATTCTGTTCTACTTTACATTAGTGTTGAGGTTTATTATGATGGCTTAGTGAGTCTGACCAAAAACGAGACCAAGATATAAAATATCTTTGTTAAATTTTTTTTTTTCATCCTGATAGCAAACTGGTTAGCAGTCAAGAAAATTTTATTTTTTAGTTCTTTCCTTGGCTTGATTTTCCTATTGGGTTCTCCTCCTTCCTTGAATGGAAAGAATAGAAAGAATGGAATGGAAGAATGGTAAGGTAGATACCTGACTGCGAGATGACTACTTCTTTCTGGTAAGGATAGATCAGGAAAACCTGGTATAATGAACCAATGCTGTCTTTACGTTCCTGAAGTTGGAGATTTTTTCCAGATTACAAAAGGAACATACCCTTTTTTGATCAGTGTTACTACTACTACTAAACCTTTTAAAGCGGGGGCTTGCATTTACATCTGATCAACATTTTACATACACATTTTCAGAGCTGTTTTGTAGTCCTGGGTTCTTGACGTGCTGTCCTTAAGAATCCCTTACTTCGCTCGTTTCCTCTTTTGTTGTTGTGTCTCTTCCCCCCACCTGCAGCTGCGCCAAGCACAGCGTGCTGTTGGATGTTGGATAGTGCAACACTCCTATTGTGTATTTTTTCGTCTCTTACTGCTTCCCTGTGTAGATCTGGGTCTCAGTGTGACCGAAGCAGTGCTGCCTTTGGCCTCTCTTGTTTCTTTCTTTCAGCTTTTACTTAATATTTTTTCTGTGCACTGTTGTGTTGTTGCTAAAATGTGGGTTGGGGACAGATAATGACCATTTTTTTATGCCTGTTACAGCTGGCAATTCAGATTGTACATGTTTGTTAAACAAATTTGCTGTGATATGCCTAAATAGGTATATTTGTGGTGTGGTGAACAATGAACCTCACTAATACTTCTCTCCCCTTTCTCTGCTTCAGATAGTCGTTTGGAAGAGATACAGTGACTTTAAGAAACTGCACAAAGATCTCTGGCAAATCCATAAAAACCTATGCAGACATACAGAGCTCTTTCCACCTTTTGCCAAAGCAATAGTATTTGGTAAGCATAATTTGTCCCTGACCTGCTGAAATTCTTTGATAACTCAGTATCTATAAATACATATTATTTTGCAGCTGGATGGAAAATTTTCCATTTGCTTTAGCTACCCAACTTACCTGTAGGTGTGTTGGTATCATAACTCGATATTTTTATTTATTTTTATAACAGGGATATGTGTGTTCTTGCCTCCATGCTAGACATAGTAGCTGAGATAACTTTATAACATACATTCCCTGTTTTCAGGAGCATAAAGTCTATGTTAGCTTTGTGAACAGCACTTGAACAGCGAACAAAGTTTTTCATATATGAGCTGTCTGATTTTTAGTGATAAGTTATAGTAAAATATCAAGTGCTTGTTTCAGAAAAGAATTTTTGTTTTAGGAATTGGAGTGAAATTGTCAGTTTTATTGAGATAGGCCTTTGAGATCAGTTTTACATATAGCAGTTAAATATTTCACCAAAACCTGTGGATTGTGACTCTACAGGAGAAACAGGTGACAAAAAGGAATTAGATCTTACGGGTCTTAATCCTGATGTATATGTTCCCATGAATGAGCTACGAGTGGATTTCCAGTGAAGTGGTGTGACTCCATATAGAATTCCACCTTACCACACTTTTTTCAGCAGTGTTGTGTTTATAAAATAAACTTTTTTTAGTGTGTTTTCTTTGTGTTCAGCACAAACTGATGCTGTGGTTGTTTTTTTTTTTGTGTACATTTATATCACACAACATCCATTCGCTTTTTAAGCATTTTTCAACATTTTTTTTTAATGTATTCAGCGTATTTGGCATCTCTTTTGTATGCACCCACTGAATGCTCTGTGAGTGTTTCTGAGGCATTTCTAAGGTGTTGCCACTGTCTGGAACGGGTTTTGTGCTTGTTGGTGTGCATCTACTACCTGCTTTCCAGCCTTTTCCCCCAAGCATTTAAAAGCTGTTTTTAATTTTAATTTATGGTGTCCAGTAAGTGTTTGACATTTCTTTACATGTACCTATCATGTGCATTTGGTTTGGTTTTGGGTGAGCTTTTCGGTTTCTAAAGTGCTTTTGGGGTTGCTATAGCATTTCCATGGCACTTATAAGTTGCTTTAGTCTGTTTTGTTTTTTTTTTTTTAAGCACTCAGCCTGTGATGGTTGTGGTGTTTGTTTTTTTTATTTTGTTTTGGTTTCGGTGTTTTTGTTTGTTTGGAGGGAGTTTTCTTTTTGCATAGTTCTAAGCATTTAGCATGTTTGGTGGTTTTTTGGCAAACATCTACCATGTACTCTCTTCTTGGTCAAGGTTTTTAGTGTAAATTTTGCGCTTTTTTTTTTTGGCATGGTTTTTGGTTCCTAATGCATTGCTGCAGCATTTTTATGTGAGCTTTTTAGATGGTGTTTTTTTTTTTTTCCCCAGCATTTCTTAGGTGTAGCTTTTTTTCATGCATATTCTGCAGGTTTTTAAGCGTTTTTCAGCATTGTTTAAGAAGTCCAGCATGTTTGACTTTTTTTTTTGCATACATCTACTGTGTGCTTTACAAGTGTTTTTTGAGGCATTTCCAATTCTGTAGAACAGGTTTAGTGATCCTTTATAGTTTGTTGGGTTTTGGTTTTTTTGGGGGGGGCGTTTTTAGGTGTGGCTTGGTTCCTAGGGCATAGCTATGATGTTATTTCTGTCCTGGATTTCTTTGGTGTTTTTTTTAGCATACGTGTACTGTATGATTTTTCAGTGCATTTTTAAATTATTTGATGGGACTTTTTTGTGTCTCCAGTATATTTAGGGTTTTTTTTAACATGCATTTGCTATGTGCCTTTTGCCATGGGCATTTTAATGGGTTTGTAATCTTTGGACATGTGTTTGGCATTTTTTTTTTAATTGCATGAGTCTAC
>VZRE01002873.1:0-76772 GCA_013396775.1 Cephalopterus ornatus
AATCGATTCTATGATTCTATGATTCTACTTCATGTGCAGGATGTTGAAAGGAATCTGAAGTGCTTAGCATTTTCAAACTTGCTTTGATAGCCATTGCCCCTGTATTTCTTCAGCTGTCTGAAATCCTTGTTTATGTTATTTTCAGATGAAGACATTATGGTGCAATAGTTTGCATTTTTCCCAAGTTTTACTTCCTGGGATCACACAATAGCATAAGTACTTCAATTTTAATTTTTAGAAGAAAAGGCGGAGAGAAACAGAAATTCTTTAGGATTCCCTAGACAACAAACTCTACTATGCTGCACCCAGATTCCATTTTTAAGACAATCTCTTATTTGAGGGAAAAATTTGAACTAGTTTTGAATATCTTTGCTTATCAATAACAACTCTGTAAGTACATGTCTCATCGAGATTCTTAGAAGGATTATTGGAAAAATAAGTAATTTTCCTTTGGAAAAAAAAAAGGTGGTTTTGATTATTTTTGCATAAGAAACATGGAGAAAAGGAGTTCGAACAGAATAAAAATGTTTTGATGGCTACACAGGTCTCTTTGGAAGTGTGTGAGACCATGTTATTGTGATGCCTGTTTCGGAGAACGCTCCCTTCCTGGATTTCCACATCCTAGGCCTTTGGGTTTGGTCAATTCTGTTGAAGCTGCTTCACTTGTATAGAAATCATTATGCATTTATAAGACCAATGGGAGAGGGACAATAAGAGCCTCCTTATCAGGGCACTCACCTGGGGAGCAAGGAGATCCAAGTTCAAGTCATTACTACAAACTGTATGGGCTAAATTCCTGCAATCCACATCTGCAGAAGAGACGTTCTCAGGTGAGGATAGAGTGACCAGAATGATTACAGGCCCTGTCTCTTTTATGGATAAAACCATCCAGGAAGAAGGTGAGAAACTGAACAACACAAAGATTAATTATTTTGGCTCATGTAATGTTTTGGAGGTTAGTCTGCATGACAAACCTTAGCATCCCTCTATCACCACCACTTCCAGGGAAGCAGCACACTTCTTGGGAGGGTGAGCTAAGTACAATCCTAATTTCTATGTGTATATGTCTTTTCCAAGCAATTAAACCTGAGCCTCTAGGGCAAAAATTGAGAACATGTTTACATGGATGAGCTATAAAGTTGCCTTGCCTAGGATTGTGCCAGGGCAACCACGTGGATTTGATGTCACCTGTCAAAAGCCATGCAGACACAAAATTTTCCTTCTCTGAACTCAACACCCAGGCTTATTTTGGAATAAAATCATGCATTGATCAGTGTATCAGTGGGACTACGCTTCTCACATGTGGTGCATTTTTGGGAAGCAGAGGCTTTGCAGCCTCTCAGGCAGGAGAATGCTCATTCTCCCAGTAAGTGCTTCTCAACACAGTGACAGCCACAACCTCTCCTAGGAGACTTTTAGCAGACTTCTGTGCCAGTGGTTGAAGAAAAGTATGTCCTGGGACGCACACAGGAACAGAAAATACCTGTTTCCAGTTCAGGGAGACACTGCCAGAATGCAGGCATGAAGAACAAAGTCCAAATAGAACTATAATGGTAATGCCAATGATCCCTTGAATCTTCATGACAGGGATATGTCTTAAAATACCTCTCAAATACCCAACATTACCACAGTCCTTGTATTCTTTCTTTTCCCTTTGCATTGGCACAGTTCGCAGCCATGATTAGAGTTCTGGGATACTACTGGGACAACAATAGAAATGAATATTTTTTAATTATTATTATTAAAATGGCTCCAGTAATATTTGCCTTGGGACAAGGGCAGTTTCTATTATTCTAGTGCTTCTTTCTACATCTTCTGGAGGCTATGTATTCAGAAGGGAAGGGTGAAACTTCATTTTTGGAAGTGAGACGTGACAGTTGATGAAACATCAGTTTGAAATCACTCACAGCTGGGATGTACTTAAAATACTGTAAATCTTCTGAGAAATTAGTAATCATATATGAGTACAGAAGCTGGCAGCCTAGGTTAGGAGGAGGCACTGCGTACCTTTTTGTTGGTACAGTGCTTGGCACCACGATTGCAGCTCCTGCCTGCTCCTGTTGGCAGCTGAGGGTAGCCTGTGCTAGCGCAAGGACTTAACAGAGCAGTGTGTGGATTTGCAGTGACTAATTATTCGAATATGAATCAACAATGCAACACTGTGGCAAAATGAGGCAAATGCTCGGCATTGAGTCACATTAATAAGAATGTCACGCATAAAAGAAATGAGGTAATTATTCTGCTCTACTTCACTTGATAAGCCTCGGTTGGAACGCTGCATGCTGTTGTGAGTACCACATTAAAAAAGAAATACATACTAATTGGAGAACTCAGAAGAGAACAACAAAAATGAGAAATCATTTGGAAAATAACACTTACGTGTATGATTGTTCATAAACACATGAAGTGCTATTAAAAAAAAGGAGCAATTATTCTTATTATCTTAATTCTAGACTAATACAGTCATTAAGTACAGAAGAAATCGAAATGGGCAATGCCAGGGTTACAGGCTGAAATGCAATATAGAAACAATACTTTTAGAGCAAGAGGTCAGACAACCTCTTGGCATCACCAGCTGTGGAAACAGTCCAGACTATCCTGGACAGTAAAACTGGCTGGAGGACAATTGATTTAATTCCCCAAATGTTTCTGAGGTTTCCAAATTTAGCTTCATGTCAAATCAAAAAATGTCTACATTCTCTGCAAAGGAAAATGCTACAAAAATGGCACATTAACTAAAAATTTTCTGTTTGAAAAAATATATTTAAAATGTAATTATTTTCTATTTCATGCTATAATTAATATAAAAAGTGATGTGAAAAGAAAAAAATCAAAGTATTTATCCTACAGGTGACAAAATGAATTGTATCAACAATACCCTCAAACATGAAAAGGAGATTTTAAAAGAAATCAAAAGCATGATACTATAAAATGATTTTGACTTTCAGTAGAACATTATTTTTAAATTAAGTGTATGATTTATTTTATTTTATTTTATTTTATTTCTTTTTTAAGCCAACTTTGTGAGTCACATGCTCAGAAGGGAAGATCTAGGAAATGTACCTCCTGTTTCGAGACTCGCAAAGTTATAGTACAGCAAGGAAAAGAAAAGGAAGATCTCTGAGGGTTGCTCCTGAAATTAGAAGGTACTTTTGGGGATGGCACTCTTCTTTCAGTTTTTAACCATTAATTTCTAGTACATGTAAAATACCTGAGGAAGTACACAGATTTAAAGTGTGTGCAGTGCTATTGATAAAATGAGTAATTTAATACACTCACTGTTAGTTTTCAGTAGTAAAACTTTCCAATTTAAAAATCTCATTATGGCTTGTTACATTTGTGTCGGAAAAAGCTGACTTTTATAACTATTCACTCTGAGCTACCAGAACAAACAGTGAGAGGGACAATACAGCTGTATAATACACCTACTGGGTGTTGCTTTTCGGCCCTCATGGTTATGCTGCCTTTTCTTGCTTTCAGATTGCTACATTAGCAAATTGCCCGTCAGTTCTCCAAGCATGGCACTCGGCCTTTGCAGCCCTGGGGATATCAGTAACACAAAGATTGCCCCTTGCAAGCTGCAATGACCTGCGCCCTACAGCTCTATCTATCACATAAAAATGTACTGCTCCACTACTGTCACTTTTCACAGCTCCATCTCAATATCTCTTTTCAGGTTTCCTGCTGACTGACAATGTCAGTTACAACATTTCACACGATTTTTCTTCTCTATGTGTGAAATTACATATCCAAGAACTGTGAAAAGAGAATCAGCAGGTTCCCATTGCTGTTTCTCTGTGTGGAAGGAGAGTTAACCACCATCTAAGAAATCAGAACAGGGCAATTGCTCCAGGAAAAATAAATCTATGAATATTTGTTCACATTTTAAAACACATCTGCTATGATTCTCTTCAAGCTATTGTCAGAAAAGAAGGCTCACAGACACTACTTATGTCAAACAATTTAAAAAGATATTACCAGAGATTAATTCCCGAATTCTTAATTGTAAACATTTTGATTAGAAAGATGATTTTATGAATAGTGTTTAACCAGTCAGTTTCAAGTTTTGATTACTGAAACCTACTGACTATTGTTTGCCTGATAATTTCACTTAGGAAAATACAGCAGATTTATATATAACTCACAAAACAAAAAGGAGAAGAAATGTATTTACAGACAAGTATTTTCTTATTTCTTCTGCTCAGCAAGAGTAAAGTGGGGTACATGTTATAGCTTCAGATCTATGGCTTTTTGTTCATGTCACTGACAGGAAAAAACACCAATTTGTTCACCAAAATATAACCAACTCATTTTCAGTAACTTCAGTGAATACCTTGCGCTGCTATTTCTCCTGACATCTGTGAGAGAGGTCAGATGAGTGCACTGAGCATAGTGAGATTACGTGGAATCTCTTGCCATGTTGCCATGTCCTACACATCTCTGTTGGTTTCCCTTTTTTTTTTTTCCTTTGCTCTCAAACTCAGAAGTGATCAGGGAAACTGGGAGTCAATTGGTGCTGGTCTGAACAGGCAAAAGTGGAGTCCATGAGGTTATGACCTTTGTGGCACAGCACCAGCACAGCTCACAGCATGGAACTATGCAGACATATGTAGGCTGAGATATGCAGCCCATGTGTACATTTTCTCATATATTTACCATTTACAAAAAATACCCCCAATCAAACCAACAAAGAAAAGGAAAACCAACATAAGCAAATTCAATTTACAGTTAATCAGAGAGATGGAGCAAAAGTTACTCCAAAAACTTACTTTCTGCTTGTAAAGCATCAACTGAATGCCCACTTAGGGATTCATGGTGTCTACTTCAAATGCTTACACAGAAGGCATTTTGTATATTTCTTTTGCTCCCGTTACTGCAATTGAACATTTGGGAAATAAGGACAAGAGGCAGTTTGTTCCTGTTGGTAAGCACTTGTTCTGGGGGTGTTTGTCTGAAATCTAAAAGAAAGAAATCATTTGCCCATGAAGGAGTACAGTGGAAATGGGAATGCCTGTGCCCTATTGAAACTCTATCTGTACTGCATCAAGCAAGGTCATTGATGAAAACTAGTGCCACATGACAACTTCTCCCCCATGCTTTAAATAATTTTACAGTAATTAATTCTTATTAATGTAAATTTGATTCTGTAAAAGTTTTAAAGTTATATTTTTTGTGAGTGTTTTTTCGTTGTGTTGCCCATTTCCTTAGCAGTCCCCCTCATCAAAATAATGTTTTTATGTCTAAATTATGCTGCTCCTGGGATAAAATTTCAGGCAGTTTTTAATTATTAAAAAATAGATATGTAACTTGGAGCTTCCCTAGGATACTCATTGCATATGTTATCAGGACTTACACACTAGATCAAAATAGGACTTACTGTCCTTGCAAGTGATCTGCAGGTTTTATTTTTAGTTGGATAAACTGTTCTTGTACACTTTCTCCAGTCCACCAACATAAACAGTCTCTTCTTTAATGTTAGACATAAAAGTCCTCTATTATTCTATCTGATTGTCATGGTGATGGATTTAACACATCGTGTGCTTTGTAACAATTTATGCCCATGTCCTAGAAAGTAGTTGAGTGTTTTATTTAATTAGCAACAAACACAGTCAGTGGGGTTTCATATCATAATGTGCATTTTCTTCCCCCGCAGGTAACTGAAGAGTAAAGCAGAACTGCAGGATGACCAATCCCCTTCCTAAATGTACATAGGGTGAACAAGAATTGTGTAAGTTATTGCTCCAGAGACTTTAAATGTTCAAGTGCCCCAGGCAGCACTTGAATATCTCTAGAAACAAAGAGATATTTTAAACCACAGTGGCTCATTCAGGTTACAGACAACCTGACGCACTGCAGTAGTAGATTTTCATCATGGGTCCCAAGATTTGGACTTCCAAACCCAGTTTAGCCAGTGCTTGTATCTAAAAGTCAGTCCAGGAAGGAAAGGTGTGTGTCAGCCTTATTTTCTGGCACATCCCGGTCACTTAAGTATTTTTCTTCCACCCTTTGAAAACAATGAGACAATTCAAAGTTTTAATTTTGTATCCATTCACCTTTATATATGGGTGTTAAGCATTGAAAGGCCATTCTGTTTAACCACTAATATTTCATCCTTTAAATGTGAGCTTTTACCTGCAGACTACCCTGCTTCTGTGCTGTGTAGGATCAAACTACTTGGCAGGGCAGCAAATTTGATTTCCATTAGGAAAGGGATATTACTCATATAGGATTTCACAGTTCATTTTATATCCTAATCATCAGAAGCCCTTATTTGGGGTCTGAACCAGAGGGATTTGCTGCTTGCAAAATCAGTGTATCCAATATCAAAATATTTCAAAAAGTTAATTTCATTTCATCTCTCCAAAGTCAGTTAATGAAAGGTGCAATTCTAGTGAACAGCCTTTGGTCACAAAACTCTCTGAGTCCTCTTTAGTTTCATTAAGAGTGAATTAATGTAATGTTAGACGTTGACATTTAAGGGTCATTGCACTCCTATATGTTGCAATAGAATGGATACCCATTAAAAATATTATAAGACTAATCCTGCAAAGGCTGAATCAGAAGCTGAGGATGCTCAGCTCTCCTTAGGGGCTACAGATTTCTAGACAGATCTCTAATGACCCAGTTCTGCTCTTCTGATGCTCATGCTCTCTACATCGTTGTAACTGCTCCTTGTTCCTGGCTCACTGTGAGCTCCACAGGGATCAATACCTTGCCTTCAGGGAGGTGCCTGAATCCATATTAATTTCCATGGAAGTAATGAAGCTTATTGTCAGAAAAAAACCTGTGACTCAAATGAGGTGAGGAATGCCCACTTTTCCCCTTGTTGAGGGAGTTCAGAAGGGAGGTAGTTTTCAAAATTTGTAGACAGAACTGTTAGCATTTAACTCATGGTTACTAAAAGCCAGGAAAAAAAGAGCAGAGTTACTTGGAGGAGATTAGTCTGTCATGGTAACAGTATTTCACTGACCTTGGTTCTTCTACCTGTTCCCTCTACAGCTGTGGACCATTATTGGTAAATCTTCCTTCATTAATAACATTCAAAAGTAAAATAGCTCTAATGTTGCTAACTTTTGCAAGTGAGTGTGTCTAAGTCAGAGATGCTGTCCTGCTGGCAGACCACTCTTTGGTCTTCTGGTGCAACCCACAACACAACTCTTGGCTCAACAAAGGCTTTAAATGCTGCACCCTGGCACTAGGCTCAGGGTGCCACAGATCTGAAGCTGATGTAGAGGATGACAATTAAATGGCCTCAGGCCTGTTCTTCTGCCCACATTAATGGGTGTATTTGCTGTGACTGCTGAGCTCATCCAGCCGTCGGAGTCCTTCAATGTCCCACTGAGGGATGCGTAAAAATTGCTGGAAAATATGCTCTATTTTTATAAAGAAAATGCAAAAGCTTCAGTCATATGTCTGTGTTGGTGCTCTGCTCAGGTGTTACTCATCCAGCATGGACTTAGCAGTTCAAGGTGCTCAGGCTGTCTTCTGACTGCTGCCCCTGGCTTCCTGAGAAACAAAACTCCCTTTATTGTTCAGACCTTCCCAACCAGATCCACAAAACTGAACCTCTGGGTCCAATGATTAGTTAGTGTCCTCTTAAACCAAGCACAAAAGCAGCAAGGTGAAGTTGAGAGTTGGATGCTGACTGAAGAGTCAGCATGGACCTGCAGTAAAGTCACAGGCAAGTCACTTCACTATTCAGTTTTTCTATCCGTGCTGATTTCCTTCTGAACTCTGAAGACCATGACTGAGAAATGAACACAGGTGTCAAACCTAAGTACCACCCCTAATAAAATCCTAACTTGAGAAGAAAACCATTAAGACTTAACTAGTATCCATACTTTGACACATATCTATGGAAAAATATTAGCATTTTAATTATAATAAGCTACTTTTGTGTTTTGAAATGGCAAAATATTAAAATTTGATTGTTATGACTCATTCAGTTAAATCACAATCCAGTTGTAATTGATTTTAACCATGTAGGTCTTGATATAGCCATTTAACATGACAGGTTAAATACTAAATACATTTAAAACTGCAAGCTACAACTTGTGATGTTTTATCACCACAGCTAGTTCCAAAGAACATGGTGTTGTAGAAAAAAATACTATATGTGAAGTTCTGATAGTTTTCCAATAATTCTCTACACCTTCGGCACAGTTTAAGTCTCTAAACTTCCTTAGATGTTGTGGTGCACAAGTATAGGCTCGTCAAGTGAAATGAGTCCATAAATCCAAAAAGAGCCCTCTTAGCAGTTTCCAAATGATGCCTGTGCTGGAAAATACACTCCTTTAGGGCCTCTTGGTATTCACAGTACTAATGATAAGCTCCAATTTTTGAAAGAAATATCTGCACATCCTCCTTCAAGGCAGGATAACAATTTCAGCACAAGAGTGAGAAGTTACTACTAATAATCTAGTCTCCAACCATGAGCTCACAGTTCTAAACCACTGGTTAGACAGGGGAGTAGTAAAGGATGTCAGACTCCTGGTCTTCATCAGCACCTCTCCCTTTCCCTTCCAATCCGATCCCTTCCTCACACAAGGATTCAAGTTGAAGTAAAATAATGTCCAGATAGTCACTCCTTACAGTCATTCCTGCCTCTGAGATTGCACTAGCAGAGTCAACTTGGGAGAACAGATATTTCATGTTAATTTAGGCAGAAAGTTAAGAAGCTACATAACCAGCCTGAAAGAGTCTGTCTACACCAAGCCAGAATCAGGCTTTGTGTTCTGCTATATCACACTGACCTATTTTATCTCTGAAAGTCGTCAGAGCTTGGACATTATTGTTAACAAAGTGAAAAATAATAGCCCCATGACTATCTAGAGGACAGTACCAGAGAAGTGTGCAAAATAAAAGTAATCAAGAAGCACAAATCAGCTTCAATATTTAATTATCACAGATTGTGTCCAGCTAATTTTCCCAGGCTTCAGCCAGCACTTGTAATGAGTCAGTGACAACTAGCAAAGGAAGTGCACATTGGCTACAGGCCTACCAAGGATGCTAAGTATGAGCTCACTTTTCAAGAATTTCGGAGATTTTGGGACAAGTACTCACACTCTGGGAGTTCCATTCAAGATTCCTTGCTCTTCTGGTTGAGGGAAGGTAAATGGTGTCTTTCTGCTACTGTAACCGCACAGAGGTTGTAGCACCACCTTTCAGAGGAACTGCCCTTTCCCTCCTTCTTTCTCATCCCTTTCCCTCAAGAATTCTTACACTACAAGGAATGTTTTCACTGGACTCTGCAGGGTTTATAAACTGAAAGATCAAAGCCTAGTATGGAGAGCTATCGGATCAACCAGGCTGACTTTTTACGGTCCCTGGGCACCAAACTTCAAGACTCATTTGCTGAGCCCTTTTGCAAATGGGACACAGGAGAGTTTGCATAGAGCTGGTATCCTTATAGTTCAAGCACATATCTGAACAGAGAAAACATTCATCCTTTTTGTTGCAGACACTCGATTGGATATGCCATGCTCTTTCAACTGCTTGATTGCTATTTGGCAGTAGTTTCTGAGCAATTTCAAATTTAACAGTTATGTGTATCAAATAAAATGCCTGCAGTACAGCAGACTCCAAGAATACGCATATTGTATGCTTACATCTAAAATTAATAACTGCTGTTAGGACAAATAAGTAAACAGAGTAATATGTCATCACTGGGCTTTTGTTTAGACTAATTTGTGTGATATCTGCTCTACATCATGCAATACAAACATTCTTCCCTCTGTCTCCAATATTGCAGTCATACATTTGGGATGAAAATGGTCTAAGGGAAAAACAACCTGTTATTCTTTTGATTTTGACTAAAATGTTTTATTTTGTGTTCAGGAAAAAATAAATTTACTTCAGGTAGTAGAGAAATACTACTCTTTACCCCAAGGACTTCCCAGGTTCTCCTCTGAAGTCATGGAGATTTGAGAAGAGTCTGGGTTAATCCAGAGGTAGGATTCAGTGGGGTGGAGAAACTACTCATGGTGAAACATATCACATGTTGTCCATCCATCCATCCATCCATCCATCCATCCATCCATCCATCCATCCACCCAAGCTGAAGGTCGCAATGCAGGATTAGAGAGTTACTCAACATTAACCAGACAACTTAAAACCAAAGTGCTGGGTCTTTCCTCTGCTTTCAGAGCCTCACAAAATTTAGTGTTGTTAATTCAGCCATTGCTGATTCTAGTGAGTTTAAGTGAGAGGGGAGGTGACAACCCATACCGTAGGGAAGCAATATCTTTCACTGCAGCAGTCTTGTGAACAAGTGGGAAATGCACAAAGGAAAGCTTTATATGTCATGCAGGGCTCGCCCTGTAGCTTCACAGAGCCTTACTGTGCACCACTTCCTCAGAAAGCCCTTCAGAAACACTTCAGGCACCCTTATATGATAAATATTCAGCTAGATACTTGGCAGAAGACTAAAGTTTTAGTTACCATAAATGACATGCTTTCTGCAGCAACTAGCAGGCTAATCCCAGAGGGAGAAGCAATTTTTTATTTAGTCCTAAGCAATACCTGGGGCCTCCTTCAAAATGAAGAATCACTCTTGCAGACTGACCATAAAGCACTTGAAATCAACATTCCTTAAGCAGTGAACAGCCAAAATTGTATTTTAAGGAGGGGAAAGTACATAAAAATAAGAAATCTTGTTAAAATGGAATTTAAAAGGAGCAACCAAAAGAATAAAAATTTGCAGATCCCATGTTTATACACACTATTAAAGTTTCAGAGTAATTGCACATTACGTATCGAAAAAAAACCTCAGAAACCAAACCTTAAAGGACCACACAAAAGAGGCAGCATAACTGTATAATATGCTAAGGGCAGCTAATTGAGGTAAAAAGAAATCCTTCGAACAGTGGAGCTCAGGGGGAGCAATGAAGAAAATAGAAAAGAACATAAACCGTAGCAAGTCAGATGTTAACTCACAATAACAAAAAGATTGTTAGGAACAGCACACTAAAGGCATAAAAAAGTAGTAATAAAATATTTTTTTTCAAACAGGTTAGGAGAAATTCTGACAGAGACTTTTCAGGATTGATAGATGATTGTGCTGTAATAGCAGTGCTTATGAAGGACAAAGAAATATGCGTGGGGTGAGGAACCCTAATTGCACACAGTCAGTTGTGAGCTCGAGATTAGCTATTACCACTCAAAAAGAGATCTGGTAGTTCTTGTAGGTGGCTCAATGAAAATGTCATGTCAGTGCTTAGCAGCTGTAGAGTAACAAGTAGAATGTTAGAAATCATCAGGAAAGGAACAGAAAACAAAGTGGAAAATGCTGTATACAAATCCGCAAAAAAAAGCCTAAACTTTGAGTTCTGGATACTACATGTTGGGGTGTGCGAGCTGCCTGTGTGAGCACTTCATTCAAGGTTCTTCTTCCCATCCCAGAAATGCAATAACTTCGAAGTGCATCTTAGTGATATAAGCTAGTTTTTGCTTCTTTATAAACATCTTTTGTAGTTTGTGCAATGAAGCGTATTAAATAAATCTGTCACTAGGACAAGACAGTTGCTTATAACCTTTTTCCCAGCTTGATATGACGATATATTTAGGCACCTTGCTATCTAGGAAAAGGCATGTGCAGTCATTAAGTGCCAAAATTACTCAACAACACCAGGTTTCACAAAAGCTACCATCTTAAGAGGGGAACAGCTGAAACCCCTGCCAAGGACCCCTGTGCCCTGAAGGCTGTCCTGTCAGGTTCAGTCCTGAACCTCCCGTGGTGGGAGGTGTCTGTAATGACTCTGAATGTGGCTGGGTGAAGGGATAGCAACAAGCACCCATTTCCTTCCCAAAAGTGATCTTAAGCATTTTCCTGTACGTTACAGGACGTACAGATTATTATGTCTGTGCTTAATATGATCTTCATTCCCAGTAGATTGCCTTTGGTATGATCTCTAAGATATCTGTAGGTGAGATACTCTAATTTCTCTGGAGAAGGCTGCTCGAATCTGTCTAAAATATTAAATATCAATGACTGAGAAAGAAAGAGGACATGATTCTATAGGCTGCTGTCTGAGTCACTTGGGGAAAGTGAGGAGAAGGGGATCAGAGGTGCTGCTCTGGTGACATACTCTTCCCATATTGAAAAGCATCCTATCTAGTAAGTGTCAGGTACTTTTTCACTGTCTTCATGTATGGATTAACTAATGTTTATGGTAGCAAAGTGAAAAAGTCAGTGGAAGGAGACCTTGAGTCTAAGAATGTCTTCTTGCCTGGTCTTTACCTCAGAACCCCTATGCAACTCATGGTTCAAAGCACTTGAGAATGGATTTGAATTCTCAGTTTACTATTTCATGGGTAAATTGAGTATATAGTTCAGTATGAATCTATTCAGATGCGTACTTGAAGGCATCCTTCAGGTGAGAATAGCAACCTATTGTAAATACTGATGAGGTTTAAGGGTCAGATTGCCTAGTGACAAGATGATTTGGGTCATTCTGGATTAACCTCTTTGTGTTAGAGGAAGTTTCATTTCAGAAATATAGCTACTTGCAGAGTCATGGATGTTGAGGACTTATGTACCAATGATGGCAAAAAGGCCCACAAGTTGTTTTGTGGATTTATTACCTACCTAACCGCTGTCACCAGTGTCAGTGAAGATAATCCCTATGGGACTATCATCTTTCTGCAGATGAAACTGGGAGGACCCAGTTTTCAGGGCACTCATTGTAAAGCTGAACATGTTTCTGATGACTTCTGAGCTCATGCATCTTGAATAGCTAAGTCCATATTTGGTTCTTCATCTTTTTTTTTTAGGTTTTTGACAATATCAAAAGAAGCTACAGAAGAATTAACCTGTTGGTGGTGGACATACTTTTTGGAAGCCAGTCCAGGACTGGAAGGAATGCTTGTTACACCAGAAAATCCCATGTACCTCTTAAACTTCTCTTCCAAGTGCAAAAGAAACTCCCCCAACCTCACTTCTCTACTAAACACATAATAAAACCTCAAAAAAGGTTTTTTTGCACAAATCTGTGCACAGCTTCTTCCTAGGGAAAGAGAGCAAGAACCCTATGTGGTACATTGCTTTAATGAGCTACTGGATAGCCATCTGATCCTGCTAATGAAGGGTGTGGCACAAGAGACAGAGCAAAACAGAAAAGGAGACATGGGCTGTTGCATTAACCCCTTTTTTGCCAAAAGCAAGTAAGAAAGTTCAGATGAAGAGATCCTTTTTATGGCCCCTGCCTTTGATTTCCTTTTAAAAGCAAGTTTACTTTGTTTCCAAGAACTGACCTTCCGTGGGTTTTTTTGCATGTTGTAGTTCCCCTTCCTTATTTTTCTTGTCCATAGATAGGCCAACAATATTACAACTTCTGGAATACTGAAATCTTTGGCACAAGGAGGTGGTTATTGTATAAATCTAGTATAATAGGTCAGAATCTCAGATGGTGTAAATTGCTATAGCTCTATCTGAGTGTTACTGATTTACACTAGTAAATAATATGGGTCTGTCGCTCTAACTGCCAGAATTCATACTTCCTTCAGTAGAAATACCAGGTCCCATTAAAATCCTTCAGTTGGTTTCTGCTGAACGAGCAGAAGCCCTCTTACTCTGTTCCAACATCTAGTTGCCATCTGGAACCAGTAGCAACCACACGAGAATTTTAAACTGCAAGAAGAAGCCTTCCTCTGCTTGGGTTTGATTTACTGCTGCTTCCCTACATCTGTGTAACTTCAAAGTGTTGAGTAGAGTCCTCCATGCTGAATTCAGTGCCCTGTTCTTGCCTAATCACTTTCTTTACAACCCGTATTTTTTTCTCCCTCTCTTAAGCACTTTCTTCCTGTGTTTTGAGGGAAGAATGGGCTGTAAAGGAAAAAGGAACGTACTGGCTCCTCTGTGAGACTAACATTTTCATCCTCCATTTACAAATCAGATATAAAAGCTGTCTGCATCGTATTTCCTACACACATCTTGCTGGTTTCTGTTTTGCCATAGTCATCCTCACTCCAAGATTTTTTCATTTTTTTTATGAGCTACCACTTTTATGAATTCACCTTTAAATTCTTCCCCTTCTGACTGATCCCACATATTGTTTTGTGATAAATACAAGCACAGTAGCAAACTTTGAGACAGAAAGGAGCATTAGTCTGACTATGCTTTGCCTACTGAACACGACAGGCCAAAATACTTGCCCCAGTGATCATTTTGTCAGTTCAATCAAAAGTTGTTGTCTGTATGCATATGTGAGGAAGATATCTAGACTTTAAAGATTTCAAATGTGGAATTCACTCTAGGTAAACAATTCAAGTTTGCATCTGTATTTTTGTGGGTTTTTTGTTTGTTTGTTTCATAAAAAGAAGAACATGATACTATCTTCAAAAATGATGTTAAACTTTATCCAGTGACATAGTGTGAGTGACATGGGTCCTGATGCACACACCACCTCTAAATCTGCCCAACTGCTGCTTATCCCATGAACTACCATTGTTGTAGCATGAACTGTTCATCTCCCGAACACAAGAGCCACAGTATCTGCAATGTCTGCACAAAGCTCAGCATGCCCCATAAGCAAGTGTGGTTATTGCCTTGGGCAGTAGACAAGATCCTAAATTCTCTTGAATCTGTGAGACAGAACTTCTCATACTGGTGCATAAAAGTAAATGTAACAAATGGATATTAGTGTGAAATGTCTGTACTATCAGACCCCCAGGCACCATGTGGTGCTGAGTGTTTTTAAACATTGCAGATGAAGATAGGAAAAAGATTCTGGAAGCAATAAAAGCAAAACATGCTAAAGATGTCCTTACGGACAGCAGAGAACAGACAATGATTTAAGGACTCAATGCATGAAATTTCAGCACCCTCCACAAAATCTGGGAAAGGTGACGAGAACTATTGCCCTGACTGAGAAGGGGAACTAGTCTTTCAACAAACTATAGTAGTTTTATAAGAAAGGCATAGCATGTGTACGGGGCTATTTCTACAATGGCTAGAGTACCATAAACCCGATGCCATTATGGATTCTAATGAGTCTAGGTTCTCTTTATTAGTCAACTAAGTAATACATTTTATAAGGTAGCATTCATCCATAGCTTGCTTCCGTGGTCATAGAAACTTTGATCTTTATGGTCCCTTCCAACCCAAACCATTCTGTGATTCTATGAAAGTTCACGTGTTCTCCTGTCAGTATTTGACATTTAGAATTGCTCAGATACGTTGTGTATCCTTCTTTATCACTCACAGGGAGGATAACATCTTTGCTTTGCTGCAGAATGAGGATAAAACTGGAGATTAACAATATTGTGCTGCTGTGGACATGAGATTATATATGTTAAATTGTATAGGCTACATCCTGCAAGTACTAATTTCTGCTCCTGCATGTGTAATAGATTTACTTTCAGAAGTTAGTGTGACACCAAGAGGTGACAGTAAAATGGAAGCAGTATTATATAGCTAGTTACCTTAGGGAGGATTCCCATCCCTGGTTTTCATGCTTACTGTGCAGTGGCAGCTAGTTAATCCTGTTCATAGAACCATAGAATAATAGAATATACTGAGTTGGAAGGGACCCACAAGGATCATCAAAGTCCAACTTCTGGCCCTGCACAGGACAGCCCTGTGTGCCTGATAGTATCATCCAAATGCTTCTTGATCTCTGACAGGCTTGGTGCCATCACTGCTTCCCTGGGGAAGCAGCCTGTGCCTAACCATCCTCTAGGTGAAGAACCTTTTTCTAATATCCAGCCTAAACCTCCCCTGACACAACTTCAGGACATTCCCTCAGGTCCTGTCACTGGTCATCAGAGGGAAGAAGTCAGTGTCTGCCCTTCCTCTCCCCCTCATGAGGAAGTTGTAACTGCAGTGAGGTCTCCCCTCAGTCTCCTCTTCTCCAGGGGGAACAGACCAAGTGACCTCAGCTGCTCCTCATGCATTTTCCCCTTAAGGCCCTTCGCTAACCTTGTTACTCTCCTTTGGATGCTTTCTAATAGTTTTTTATCTTTATTTTTGTATATGTTCAAGCTATACCTGAGACTTGCATCACTTGGACTCTGGAGCCATTGTGTGTCACAGACAGAAATTGCTGTTAAGATCACAGATATGGACTTCCACAGCACAAGAGATGCTAAAACCAAAGCAGAACCAGTACAGAGTACTCCACTAGGTCTCTTCTCACACATCTGTGGGAGTGCTGGAAGCAGGAGGGATGTGAGAAGGGAGAATCAAAAATGAAACCTTGCCAATTCCAATATTTCTTGAGTTCAGCCCCATTACTACAATTGTCTACTGCAGAAAAACTTAGTCAACAGGTTTAATGCCATCTCCAAAACAATTGTAAGTGAAAGTAATAAATTTTTTCAATGCCTGGTGTCTCTCTTTCAAATAATATATATTTCCGACTTGTTTGAAAAGGAGTCAGTAAATTCAGCCAAGTCCTACTCAGCAAAGTGAATCAATGAGCTGTAACAGTCTAACTTTGATTGCACATCTTTTTTTCTCCCACTGTTATTTTGTGTATTTTAAGAAAATACTTTACTTCTTTATGTGTTGTTTACTTCCAAGTATTACAAGTATTACTCAGAGAAGTATAAAAGAAATTCCCCTTCTACATGGGTGTTATATTCAGGTTTTATTTGCACATATTCAGTATAGTTATAGTTTAAGCGGGCAATTTTCCATACCCACATAGGGAGTATTTTCCACATAAAGGTTCATATTGGCTTTAGACTCACCCACAAATTGTTTACTTGCATGGTATACATATAATGATCAAGCTCGTAGCCACTTCAGCCAAACCTAAATACTTTAGCTTGTGCTTCTTTTGTAAGCCATTTTGTCCTGAATAAGTTGCTTTCAGTTTATAGAATTGCTTTTATGAAGTTTCCTGTGCAACATGTTTGCTCATTCACACAGATATTGACGGCAATCTCAAATTCAAATACAGATTTTGAGCACTCAAAATGTTAGGAAAGTTTTCAGAAAAGTTTATTTTAGCTGTTTTCCAAAGTATGGACCATTTGCAGAAACTGGATTTCACTTTAAATTCAATTTTTTAATCTCCCAAAAGTTCAGCAGAACTAAGTCATACAAATTTTTGTTTATTTCACTTTGTTCATCTATTAGATGTCAACTTGGTTCTAATTGCCAGGCAGAGTTTGAAGCAGTCCTGCACATATGAGAACAGGCAAAATACTAAGCAGCAGCACAAGCCACAAAAACCCATTTCCCACTCACTTTTGGACCTCTCCCACTGAACACTTTCTCAAGCTCTTCCTAATAGAACTATTGTAAACATGCTCTTCTCTCTGGATTTTCAGATGGAAAGTTTGATGACACTGTAAACTGCAAAGAGCATGGAGTAAGTGAGGACATCTCTGCAATGGGCAGCTTCCCATGGAAATATCATCTGCATGTATGTCCCTCAATCTCAGGGAAATTTCCTCCCAAGCCTGAGAAAATTTGCAGTTTGGAGCAACTCCCTGGTGTTATCACTGTTTTCAAAGTGGACCATCAGTGTAAAAATGAGCATTTTCTCAAAGGAACAACTCCTAAGCACATGAAGTTTTTCTAGGTAGGGATGTTCCCAAACAACATGAAAATCCTCGAAGGGGAAACATTTTGATGTGATGTGAAATCTTGAGGAAAAAGGAGGCAACATATGCATACATGAATACAATGTGAAATCTTACAGGGAAAACATGCTGTCTGAAGTAATATGTGAAGGGTTTTGTTTTGAGGAAGCCACCCCCTGCTGTGGCAGTAAGTATGCATGTATGATTACTAAGATGTCTAATTAAATTATCCTTATCTGAATGCCAGCTGAACTTAACAAAGCAGATAATAAGTTCCAGAAACAGATACCCATGTGGGGGGCAAATTATTTTACTTCCAAAAACTGGAGCTTGAAATTAGAGATGTGTAAGTAATAGAGAACATGATTCCCTTCCACCCCCACTGTCTGCACCTGAACTGGTATTTCCATCAGACAGATCATGGAGCTGAAGTGGAGCGAAATATCTGGCAGGTCTACTTTCCCAACTCTGCTTCTGTGAAAACACTGTAGTTTGCCTTCTAACTCCACTTTGAGAAGTGGGTTTCCTACAGAGTTGTACATGGAAAAGTGGGAGTGGAAATGTTCTTGCAGCAATTAAACATCAGTTACAAAGAATCAGAGTAGTTTCAACTCTTGATTATATACCAGAGAATTATTTTAGCTGCAGATTAACTGCATCATGCATGCAGCAGCTCCAGAGATTGTTCTACATAGAGCTAACTTCTCTGGGGGAAAGTTATCCGTCAGGTCACAGCCCAGGTCAAATGTCCTAGCCTCTTTCACACAGACTGAAGATTGAACTGTTAAAGTCTGGATCCTCGAGGCAACTTTGTAGAGAAGCCATCAAGTCTTCCACACAACACTCCTAGATCTCCAAGTCCTGGAGAACACTGTGCTTTCTACATTTCCAAGTATATTCAGCATGTGCCTGTGTTAATTTAACCCATCACTGGCCCTGCTGGATCAAAGATAGATCCTGAAAATCCATTGACTCAGACATTTCCAAGATCTTCATAGCCTGAATGGACTTCTTGAATAGTTGACATAGGTCTGATGTAGCCCCTGAGAGACCCGGGGCTCCTTGAGCCTGGAGACCCAAGGAACACAGTGCAGCGACCAGATTATCTTCAGTATCAACACAAGCCAAATATGGCCAACAGTGAGACAGGGCTAATTACCTTGTTAGATTTTACATCTCATCTGTTAGATTTAGGACCGAATCACTTCCCCAAAATGTTACATGGGATTAATTATTGGGGTTCTCTATATCACAGGAGTGGCCCAGACCTTTTGGGCCAGTGCCTAGTCAATGCCTAGCCTTGGCACAGGGGAGTACTTTGCTGAGAGGTGTTTTCTGGTGCCAAGGTCCCTCTGGAGAAACATGGTTTACACGGCAGAGAAGAGAGGAGTTCAGTGGCATGAGTTACAGCCAGCCCAGGCCCCTTCCTACTGAGGACTGCAAGCAAGCAAGCGAGCAGATTATCTACTACTAATTCAACATGAAATTCACTGATCCAGGGAGTTTTATGTTGGCTTGCTTAATAGCAGAATGTAAAAATGGGGATCAGATGTCAGCCCATCTATTAACCTGAAATGTTAGAACTTGAGCTGAGCTTCGGGAGGAACTTTCCTGGGGGCAAGTACAGCTTACGAAAGTATCAGGCCTTAAGTGGGAGTTAAGATAGTGCAGGTGAGCAGCTGCTTGTCCCTGACAACGGATCGTAGTGAAACAGCCTCACACTTCTACACTGCAGCAGCCTGCCCCACGTAAGCTAAGCACTACTGTTCTCATACCACTACTGTCTATCAGGAGCTGAACAGCTCTGCGTAGAACCAGCAGAAGCTTCTACCCTTGCCTGACCTACCTGGCCAATTCTTGGTCAGGAAAATTTCTTCATGCTTCAGGCACATTATGGACAGCAACATCAATATGTCCTTTGAGGAGCTAGCAAATCTAGTATATGGTATGTTATATGAGTGTAATATATGTATTCTATATATAATATACATAATATATAATACTATGTTGATAATCTATGTATTGTGATATAAATAAAAAAAAGTTGGAGCATTTAATTTCTGAACAAAATTTCCCCTTTTTTAAAATTTTCATTTTTTTTGTTGCTAATTAGTATGTCACAGTGGTAAACATAAGGGAACAATATTTTAATGCCTTTGGAGTTCGAGAAATGTGAGTGTGTTATACTGATAGCATAAAACAATATGCCTCAGGAAACTAATTTTCTATGAAACTGATTTTTTTCTGTGAAGTCTAGTATAACAAATCACATAAACCCAACTTTTGCCTTGTAATCCTAGTGATGCTGTGGAAGGTTATGAAGAACAGATTTGGCTGCAAGAAGTGCCTATGGTAAAGGTAAAACTCCTGTGGAACAAAGCTTTTCTTCCTCATGCTGCAGGCACAACCACAGTGCAAAGTCTTGGTCAAGAACTGCTCATCATTTCTTATGGATTTCCTTTGTAATATTGCCAAAGGCAGCTTCAAAGATTTCATAGAAATTATGGTCGGAAGGGACTTTGAGATCATTCAGTCAAACTTCCTGGTACACCACTAGCCAGGAAGCACTAACCAAATTCCTTATAACCACCTAAGGAGTGGAAATATTCAATATTAGAACAAGATAAATCTTAGAGCAACTACAGACAGATGCTTTTAAGTCTGAGGAATTTTAGATGAATTATCATGACTGAAAGAGTAGAATTGTGGTTCAATAAAGAATTAAGGACAAAAATAATAAACTCATAATTTATTATGGTCTCATGGAAATTTGGCATGATCAGATGAAATTACTGCTTTTTCCTTTCTTTGTAAAGTTACTTCTCCTTACAAAGGACAACTGCATTGCTATATTACACTTTGACTTCTCCAAGACATTAAATTTAGTGTCACACGATATTAGAATGGAAAAGCACAGGTTAGGTAAGCTAAAAGCAGTATTGCAGATATGTCTGACGTGTGGCTGATAATAAGGAAATATCAAACAGTGTTCCCAGTGAGATTCCATCAAGATCAGCAGTATTTTGCATTTATATGAAAGAGTCCTTCCTGGAAAAATCCACACAGGATTTAGAGATCTGTTAGGCAAAAAACACTGAAAAGGAGAAATTACTGTTGTAGGGTGACATGGATAATTTGATTAAATGGTCATGATATGACAGTGTTCATTCTCATACACCTAAATTCAGGTATTAAATGGGAGACTGAGGAATACAGTCCGTTCTTAGAGGATGCAAGGTTTTATCCTGCAAAGTAACAAGTCAAAGGAAAGATTATGGTGTCATTGTGGATAATTAGCTCAACAGGCAGCCTCAGCACAAGCTGTGGCAAAAAACTAACGAAAACCTCGGGCATATAAAAACGAAAAGTACCAGGGAAAAATAGGAAAGTCTTCTGTAGCCTGTGGACAGGCTCCTAGTGAGGTGTTAATCTCTAAATACGCTACGAGGTAAGAGAGAGGCTTTAAATCCTAGTGATCATGTTGACTCTGGGCTGCACACACGTGTTAGTGGGAAGAAGGATACTGTAGCTTGCTTCAGAGCATCTTCCCAAAAAAGCTGGTCTCAAGCCCAGGCTGTAGAGCAGGATTGCCCCCAGGGCTGGTACAAGGCAGCCACATGTAGGGCATAGCACAGCTACCTGCTCTGTTTTAGAACACTGTGCGTACCATCAGATCTTCCCATACAGGCTGAGAAAGGCCTTTGTTATTTAAGGATTTTCATTCACCCCACAGTGAATACTAGCCATAAATTACAAATGTGGAATGGATTTTGCTGTTATTTTTACTCACAGGACTTTTTAGTTACATAAAATTTCAATTATTTTCCGAAACAGAAACTTGTGACTGAGCTCATATTTTTTATCAGCACAAGAGCTAGTTATGCACTAATTTCTTGAGGTTTTTATTTTTTTTTTTTATTTAATAGGAGTAAAAACTACTATACCTGCTGGGAATATCATAACAAATAGGCATCTGTTGGAATAGAAGAATTGTAAATCATTAGGGACATGTGCAATCCAGGCCTCTTCTCTCTCAAGTCTTCATTGGAACAACATGTAGAAAGAAACAGCCAATATTTTAAAAGCAACAGGAAAAAAAACTGTATATTGTTTGATTTTTTTTATATAACAGTATCTTTACTTGAATATGACCAGATTATTAATCAAAAAACTGGCAATACATAGCTATAAAACTGGCTTTTCAAAGATTCATCACTTTGTCACGCACACAAAGAGATGCGCATTTTACATGTTGGAAAAATGCCCTCAGCACAGCAAATAACATTTATACAAACTCTGAAAAGACAGAATTCCATATCCAGTGCTAATGATGTTTAGTATCTAAGAGAAAGCCTAAGAAGGAACTTTAACATGTATTGTTAGTACTGTGCATTTTAGGTAGATATTGAGCACCCAGCTCCGGTGTGATGAATGTACACATAAACTTCAAAATTAGTCTTAAAAGCATATAAACCACTTCAGTTGTTAAGATTTTCTAAAACCTGCGTGTGTGGGTAATATCACTAAAAGCAGGTATGTTGGATAAAAATGAATGATGTCCCTTTTCCAGTATAAACCCAGGAGTTCATCTTCCAGTGTTGTTTATAAATAGAAGAGAGTCAATTTGCTTAGGATCTGCAGGACGTTTGGGTACTCCATTTAGGTAATGACAACATTTTTAACACAGCTATCACTCATTAGGTCAAGAGGTTGTGATTAATCAAGAAGTGTTTTGGTTTCGTCTGATAGACATCTAGTCTCTTTAGTTTACAGTTGAATGAAGATGGCTTCAACAGTTTACAGAATAAGCTGCAATGATACATTAGACTGAAATTGAGATGGAAGAGAGATGTGTGATCTATTTTAACTGTTCCATTTGCATTACAATGTGCTGTGTGTGAATTCATCTATGCACTGCTAGAGTAAATTTAAATCTGCTGGGAATGCGTGAATGCATTACACAATGGGAATGAACTGGCAGGTTACAGCTAGAAGTCTGCTGAATGTTACTAGGTGATATTGTTGGTGTTTGGACTGAAAAAGGAGAGTCTTTTAATAACAACTGGCTGGATAATGGCTGATCACAAGATGAGAAAACTTGAGGCAGAATGGGTTATGACAAAAAAACTGTCATGATTAAGTCTGTTTCCCATGGCATTTTTTGGACAAACATCCATCCGAGGCAGTATAGGTCTTGCCAGATAAACTGCAGAATGAGGAGTCACACTTTTGGGTGATTAACAAAAAAGAAATAAACCTGCAAACACTTGATTGTGGTGTAAAATATATCAAGATACTGTAAAATCTCAAGTTCATGTTCTAAGATTATCTATCAGCATTTTCCTATCACCAACCTCTGATTAAGGTTTCTGGGGTGTCGTAAAGATCTTTGCTCTAGCTGTCAAACAGCCAAAAGGAGTATGTTCCAGGGAAGCAGACTGCACTCAGTAGGAAATGAGAAGTACAATCAGGTACTCACATTATCTGTGAATACGTCTTGCACCCACAACCATCAATCACCTTTGCAGCCTGCAGTCAGCTCTTCTTAAAACCCTTGTAACACCTTTGTAAAAATCATATTGCCACAGCCTACATTGCGTGGAGGGTTTTATTGTTCACTTTTGTATAAGCAAATCAGTTAACCCTTAATGCATGCACTTTGGAGGATGCAGCCCCATAAAGTACTGTCACCTTTTTGTTCCTTTTCTCCTGATCACAATTATACATACAATCACACACACTCCTACATGCTTATGCACTTTCTTTCAGATGATGCTGACGGGCTGAAGGCAAAGTAGCACCAGGTGAACAAATAGAAATCCCTCCAAAGTTTCTGTAAAAACAAATCCCATTAATTCTCCCTGCTCAAAGGCAGGGAGGCCCTGCAGAGAGACCTCGACAAATTAAAGGACTGGGCAATCACCAACCACATGAAGTTTAACAGGGGGAAGTGGCAGATTTTGCACTTGGGATGGGGCAACCCCGGATGTGTGTACAGAGTGGGGAATGAGGTGCTGGAAAGCAGTGCCATGGAAAGCAGGACCTGGGGGTCCTGGTTGAGGGAAAGCTGAATATGAGTCACCGGTGCCCTGGCAGCCAGGAGGGCCAACCATGTCCTGGGGGGCATCAGGCAAGGAAAGCATCACCAGCCAGTCAAGGGAGGGGATTGTCCCGCTCTGCTCTGCACTGGGGCAGCCTCACCTTGAATATTGTGTGCAGTTTTGGGCACCGCAATATAAGAAAGATATTAAGCTATTAGAGAGAGCCCAAAGGAGGGCAACGAAGATGGTGAAGGGCCTTGAGGGGAAGCCATATGAGGACCAGCTGAGGGCATTTGGTCAGTTCAACCTGGAGAAGAGGGGACCTCATTGCAGTTACAACTTCCTCATGAGGGGCAGAGGAGGGGCAGGCACTTATCTCTTCTCTGTGGTGGCCAGTGACAGGACCTGAGGGAATGTCCTGAAGTCGTGTCAGGGAAGGTTTAGGCTGGATATTAGAAAAAGGTTCTTCCTCCAGACGGTGGTTGGGCACTGGAACAGGCTCCCCAAGGCAGTAGTCACAGCACCAAGCCCGTCAAAGTTCAAGAAGCATTTGGATGATACTCTCAGGCACATGCTGTGATTCTTGGGGATGGTCCTGTGCAGGGCCAGGAGATGGATTTGATGTTCCTTGTGGGTTCCTTCCAAGTCAGGATATTACGTGATTCTATTGTATGTGAATTCTGTGCTAAGCACTGAACACATGCTTTCTTTAATACTACAACCAACAAAAATTATGAATTATTGAAAAATACACACATTGGAATCTGTGTATTGACTGGTGACATCTGAAAAAATACAGTAATGAAATGCTGTTGTAACTAGCATTAAAAATTTCCCTGGTTTTAATTAGAGCACATGCACTAGAAAGTCCAGAAGCTGGATCTGAACTGCTTTATGATTATAAGATGATATAATGACTATTTCCACATTTGCCAAAGACTACCATTGATTAAGAAAATCTAATATGCTCTGGTGATCCATACTACCCACAACTCACTCCATACCAAAACACAGGCAGGGAATTCCTCTATGCCACGTTCTTCTGCTCACTCTCACTTGCTGTCTCCCGGCGGACACACTTGTCCTGCTTTTGGCGTGACTCAACTTCTTGTTGAGTTGACCTTTGCCCCCTTAAATGAAAGGGTTTCATGCCCTGGAAACTGGCTCTTTTAGCAACTTCCACTCAACTAGAACCTTATTCTCCTACAGTAACACCAAAGAAACACAGCAAAATACCTGCTTGGATTATTGAAAAAATAATATACTTGGGGAAAAGAAAATGCTGGACAGACCTAAAGCTCCTAAGTAGGTTACATCAAAGGGTGAATTACACATAGCTGGAGGATTAATGTCCACTTATCTAATTAATGTTTTTATAATTTAGCATGATATTAAAGAGATTTTAGTGAGAACAGTACTTTGAGATAAAACCACAAATTCTAATCATTGGGAAGCTGGCTCTCCTGATCCTATTAATAAAAAGCATATCCTAAGTAATCTCTGAAAAGTCACTGCTTTCAGAATATACCAGGAATGTAAAATATTATTTCCCCCCTGATTTTCAAAAGAAACCTCTGGAGACAGAAAAAACAGTCTATCAAGACCTGCAACGTTTCCTGAACTAAAGTACAGGGAAAAAACAAATAAGTGAAATGCTTTAAACAACTCAGGTTAAGGATTTGCATAGGAAAGAACTTCAGTATGAAAAGTGAATCAAAGGAAAACAGGCTAAGAAGACAAAACAACCTAGGCAGCTTAATGACCCTTGACTTAAATTTTTTCTGTTTGATAAAATCTGGTGATTGATCCTGCAACAATACCCCTAATAATTTCATTATCCATCATCTAATATTGCCACCAAGATTTTAGAAGAGGAGTCAGTTCCATACTCCAGTTAAAACAAGAAGACTGCAAAATACCAAGGAATAAATGTATGTTCAAAAGCAACAACAGAAAATTTGCAAGTCCTTACATTCCCAAGTTGGCTGTGGAGACAGGCTCTCTTCTCACACAGTTTCCTCTGGCAAGCAGGTGTCTGATGCTGTCATTCACATTAAATAGCAGTCATGTATCAGGGCTCTCACAGGTTGTGGCAAATTCCCCTTCTGCTTACAGCTGGTAGGAAGGAAGGCTACAAATTCCTCTTTATTGTAAAATGTCCTGAAGTGTGGAAAAGGTTCAGAAGTACCAGTAAAGCATTTGAGGAGAGATCCTTAAAAATATGCTAGTATTTTATCCCTCAGTGATCTAATGAGAGTCCAACTTCAAACCCCAACTCTTAGCCCCACTGCACAGAGTATCTGCTTTTTGCTCCTGATCTTGTCTGACCATGTGTTTCTCACAAAGTCCTTTATTTCAGAGGCGATTTTCCAGTAATATACTCTAAATAAAAGTACAGGCTCCTTTTTGTAAAGAGGCTTGGAGTTGAGGTTGGTCCTTTGGCGCAGAAAAGGCATTGAACTTGTGCCGGAAGCCAGGCTCCTCTCTAGAGCCACCCAGAGGCCCAAAGAAGATTGGAGGTGGGAGCACCATTCTCGTCCCTTACAATGAGGAGGCTGGAGGGAGCTGGATGTGGAGGTGGTGGGGCATTCACCCTCCCACAGTGGTCCACATGACTTGTCCTTCAAAGACAGCAGGGCGTTTCTTGCAGTGACTTAACATCATCTATATATCAAAATAAAAATATATATCTCAAGGGAATATATTAAAATCCCTGATTTGGTAGTTTGAGCCTCGAAAGTCATGTCAACAGCTTAAAGCTCATGAGACTTTTAGTTTAGAAAATTTCATGGTTCTTTTTTTTGATATACTGTTAGTGTCTAGGATGATACCGGAAAGAAGAAGTAGTACTCTAGCTTACAAACACACAATTGAAGTAACACAACTTCATCATCTCCAAAACTTTATAAGTAAGGCTCAGAAAGCCTCTTGCAAAGATTAGGGAAATAACGTTTATAGCACCAACAATATGGTGGATATCTCACTCATATTTTATGGAGGGTGAAAACAAATTAGAAAGATGATGTCTTTAATTAATGTTATGTTTTTATCTGACATTAGGGAGAAGTTACTTTTCCGCACACTCATTTCATGCATGATGATAGGTCACATTCAGCGCATTATGAGGCCTTCATAGTGGCAGTCTCTTGTCTTTCATGCAACCAAAGAAAGAAAAAAAAATAAAATTCATGATCCATTCCTTGCTCCCTGTCTTGAGACTGTTTTGTGAAGCAAGACTTTTTTTCCTGTGCAGCATCTCAATAAATTTGAAAGAGCCCAGGCAGAGAAGTTCCCACAGGGTTATTTGCTGAAGATGGCATTGGGAGCATCATGGGAATTAGCAGGAGATTCAGCAGTTAGGATAGTAGTTAAAACTAAGTAGATTCAGAAGCTGGGTATGCATTTATTGAATTTTTACTTTATGAAGCACTTTTTGTCCCTGTGAATCTTCTCCAGGAGGAACGAGCTGTCCCATTTTCCACATTAGCCCCTGGAAACCTGTTGGAGCCCTGCTTGGGCTCTGGGCTGCATAGTGCTTCTGGCATTAATGTCTTGGGTTAGTGGCAGGAGCCTACCCTGGCTGTCTCAGCCACCCACAGGGTGGGCAGCACCGGGCTGCCTTGGCCACTGCAGGAGGGCCACTGTACTTGTCCCAGCATGCAGCTCCATGAAAAGCAATTCAGTAGATCTGGAGGGAGAAAAGTGTCCAGTTCTCGTTCAGTGGTATGCCTCACTGGTTAATAGGACATGCTTTGCCCAGAGACCCCCAAAACCCAAAGCGTAGGTCACTAATTCAAGCCAGTCCAAACCTCAGCCCTCAAGAAAGAGCCTGCAAGACAGACAGACATCCCCATGCTTATCCAAACTGCCCATGACACACTGGGGCAAGAGCCATGGTTGCAGACCTACCTGCACAGGGGACTGAGCCAAAAGGACCACTTAATCTACAGATCTAAGTCTTAGGTGAAAGGAAAAGTAGAAAGAATTATCAGTAACACCATTTCTCACAGCAGTGTTCATTTATGTCTTTGCACCATTTCTGGGGAGCAAAGAGCTTGTGTTTACACAGTGCTTGAGAGACTAAATGTCTGCAATCCCTTATTTCTTTCTGCTTCTCCATTGTCCTTCAGCTGCTCAAACTCAGTGCAAAATGTTGCTTGGAGAGTTTGTGGACGTTGCTTTCCACAACAGGCGTTGCACAGATGAGTTAGAACTCATTGCCTGCACAGCAGAAAAATAAACCAGGCTAAGGTTTCTTCAGTTTTGCACTAATGGAGTGGGATTTCAGTTTTGCACTAATGGAGTGGGATTTCATTTAATTTAGTTAAATACTGTTGCTTGACAGAATGAAATGTGATCTCTAAGGCAGAGATTAAAACTGGTGGACCTAGTGCAAACTATTTTGGGTTTTTAATTATTCTTCTGGTGAATTATCCTAATTAAATTTGTCAGACAATCATAGGATATCCTACTTGTGTAGAAACTGATAATAGCTGGCCATTCATCTCCCATCTACTAGCTATTATATTCTCTAGATAAAAATCATTGGGAAAAACTGCATTCAAAATATTGAAGTTGATGCACAATCACTGAATTAATTTTTTTTTTTAAAGTGCTTGGAGAAAAATGGAGTAAGTGGAGAAATAACTGTAATTTACAGAGTTTTTGACAAATGATGCTGATGGTCACACCCAATGTTGTGCATGAACACATTTTGCTGGACGAAGGACCTGGCATAAGACATTGTTTGGGAAGGGGAGGGGAGGGAGGACAAGGCATGGCAAGGCAAAGAGCCTTCTAATTGTTTTTCAGTTTGCACTAACAGATAATTGGCCATCTACTGGAGAAAATATTACTTTACCATCTTACTAACTTGGTTGCACATAAAAAATTTTTTCATGCTGCAGCTTTTCTTCAAAGTGTTAGCTTTTTTCTTAATAACAAAAAAAATGAAAGTCAGCCCACAATAATTCCTTTCACCAGACCTCAGTGACCTAAAATATGTAACCTCCATTGGAATTCAATTAAACTCAGTGGTTTCTGATGGATATAATCTATGCTTCCATATATGCAAACATCATCAACTCATCTGTATGGAAAATTTTTGATAGACAGATTTAGAAATTTCTGTTGTATATGTCTAAACTTACATTTCAGACCTCTGTGGTCATATTGAAGAAAAGGATTTTTGACCTTATAAACCATCATTTCCAGTTTCATACACCAGCTTTAACTAGCAAATAGCTTTCTCAATTGAGAAATTTAACTTTTTTTCTGCATAATAGCCAAAAGTCTTGCTATTGATAGAAATACCAGAAAGTAAGAAGCAATACCAAATTAAAAATACTGAGTGGCTTTATTCTATTTAAATTCTTTGATGGAATGATTTTGAAAAACAGATATTTTAAAACTTCCAGTAACACAAAACCCTCACAGCTCTTTTCCGTGCAGGTTGCCAAGAAGCATGGCCTGGCCCTTGTGACAGTGCCCTTCTGCTCCCCCTGAGGTTTCAAGCCAGCTTTGTGTCTCCCAGGGAACATGTGCTGTCCCTCTCCCCAGCTGGGGCAGCCTCTCTGCAGGAAGGTGATGAGACAAGGCATAACATTTGCATTGCCAGAGCAATCTAGGAAGAGACATTGCAGTTAGGGGCTTTTCTCTGAGCTCCTCTAGGAGACCAAAGCAGTGTCTGCAGAGACACAGAGTAAAGGGAGGTGTAAAGGTGACTGCTTTCCCAGTGTATCTGTGTCATGGTTTAAACCCAGAGAGCAACTAAGGCCCACACAGCCACTCACACCCCCATGGCAGGGTAGGGGAGAGAAATGAAAGAGTAAAATTGAGGAAAATTGTAGGTTGAGAAACAGACAGTTTACTAACCAAAGCAAAAGCCACATGTGCGAGCAAAGCAAAACAAGGAATTCATTCACCACTTCCCATTGCACGCAGGTGTTCAGCTATCTCCAGGAGAGCAGGGTTCTGTCATGCGTGACTGTTACTTGGGAAGACAAGTGCCATCCCTCTGAATGTTCCCTCCCCTTCCTTCTTCTTCCTCCAGCTTTATATGCTGACCATTATGCCACACGGTAAGGGATATCCCTTTGGTCAGTTTGCTGTCCTGGCTATGTCCTCTCCCCACTCCTTGCGCACCCCCAGCCTCCTCACTGGTGGGGTGGTATGAGGAGCAGAAAAGGCTTTGATGCTGTGTAAGCCCTGCTCAGTAATAACAAAAACATCTCTGTATTATCAATATTGTTTTCAGCACAAATCCAAGACATAGCTATACTACTCTCTACTATGAAGAAAATTAACTCTATCCCACCCAAAACCAGCACAACCTGCCTTTCACCATAGCCATTCAACCAGACTGGAGAATATGGCTCCAAATGTTTAGCAACAGCTGCAAACTGATGAGCCGTTTTAGATGCAGCTGTCCGAGAAGTACAGGTTTGCATGCTTACTCAAGAATTTAAACCTTTTTTCACCCAATTATTCGTGAAACAGTTCTTGGGGGAGCGTGGAAGGGAGTGGTCTTGAATTTTTGCTTCTGCTCCCCATGATCACAATGTTTAACCAGCTTGTCAGAGTGAAATGCATTTCAGCCATGGCATAGAGGCTGGGAGCAGGGATACCTGCTCACGTGGTCCCTTGCTGCTCCCGGCTCCTGGTGGGGGCAATGCTGGTACAGCAGTGGTGTGCAGGGTAGCTAGCCCATGAACTCAGCCTGATAGTCCGGTGTGGTAGGAGATCTCACCTACCTCTAGGCAGCATGTGGTCTACAAGTTGTGATTTGCACTGTTGCTTTATTGGGTCCAGCTTCTGCAGGTCTCTGCCAAGCCTTCCAGCAGGATAGGAGTCTGCAGGCTCTCAACCAGTGTGAGTGGCTAGTTGAGGGCAATGAGACCCAAATTTGGTGACTTTCTATGTCTTGGGCAATGAGACACCTTGTGGCTCGCACCAGGGCAGTTCTGAGCACAGGAAGAGGGCAAACTGCCATCACCTCCAGCTGATTTAGATCCAATGCAAAGGTACTTACTTGGTGCCTGAAGCCACAGGAACATGTGGAGCTGGTGTTTTTATTGCATTTCTGCCCACAGACACTCTGTGTCAGTACACTTTCTCCTTCTTCCTTAACTCTCCCTTGTTTTCAATTCCTTCCCAGTGACCAGAGACACAGCTCCTGGTGCGGTCAGAGCCATGTCAGGAAGGAGAACGACCTTCACGTTCCCAGATACACCCCTCTCTGTAAAGCACAACTGCACTGGCTGGTCATGCTGTTAGATCATATTGCAAATTCATGTCTAATTTGACCCTGAGGTCTCCTTCAGCATTGCTGCTTTCTAGGATTCTCCCTCCCTTTGGATGTCTGTGTTTCAAATTACGTTTCCCTGGGTGTACTGGGTTACATTTTCCCATGAATGTCATTATTATTTTCAAGCTCTATATTTTTAATCACACTACTTTCACATTTATTACCTCTATTTTCAGTGATGCTCCCAGCTCCTTCAGATGTAAAGGAATAAGGACGGTGAAAATAAGATTGTAGTATTATCTGTGGCTTCTTTCTTTGCTGTTTCAATTGTCCCTCACCCTTTCTCTCCCTCTGTGTTTTATTGAAAGCATTGAGGAAATCCCAGGAAACATCCTCTATGTGACAGAGACTGTTAGACTGTACCTTTCCCAGCCTCCATTAATATGTCTTCAGCACCTCTCACCTTTAGAGTCCATTTTTAACCAATCCATCAGGCCCATTTGAAAATACTGGAAGAAGGAGACCCCAGAAACACCATCTGTCAATACTTCAGTGAATTTTACACTGTGAAAACTGCCTTATTTTCTTAGACTACTGATTTTGGGATATTTTGTAAAGGAAATTTCTTGTGTGATGAGTCATCTGGTTTCCACACATTCTCAGCTCAGAGATAACATCCCCTAAGGCCTGGAGCCTGGTGCACCAATCAGTTGCAGAGATAAGAACCAACTGAACCTGACCAGAACTGGACACAGGTTTTAGTGAAGTAAAAGCCTAGATTGCTGTTGGCTTTGTTGGCAATTGCTGTGTCTGCAGCGAACTTGATGTTCTCCCACAGTTTTCATTACAATTTAGATTTAATTTAATATTTATATTTCAGTGACAGTCCATTGCCTAAGTTAAGAAAACTGTATTTTCTTGACTCTGACAAGACAATCCTGAAATATTTATAAGCCTTTGGTTTTTTTCTGACTAATCAGAAGAGGATCTCAGGCTACATCTCCCTTGTCTTCTAAAGGATCAAAGTGCTGTGCTACTGAAAGTCATGGGCTTGGTAGAGTTACTCCTAATAAAGAAATTCAGAATAGATGTAAGATTTTATCCTTAGAACAGAACTATTAAGGCAGCTTTACACGACAAAACAACAGGGTGGGGGAAAACCTAAAGTAAATTTAATACACTGTAAAAAGTATTAGAAAATCCTATCAGTGTTACACAAATAGTGATAAAGGGAGGGATAAGACCATTTTCTGCTGCGTATCTTGTGTGTCAGCAGCTCAAATGAGCCATTCTATAATCCTCAATATTTAAGAGTGTTTCAAATTTGCTGTTTGTGAACAGTCCCCAGACCAAACATGTGTACCCAGGGGAAGCTTTGTCTGAGGTTTCCAGGACTCCTGAGAGAAACAAAATTGAAAAGAAAATAGATTCACATAATCCATTGATTTCATTGCTCCAAGGTGCTTTCAGATTTTATCTCAACTGTTTACAGAACTAGTTGAACTGCTCTTTGTTATGTTTTTTAGTCAAATGTTTCCACTGAAAATTCAGCATGACAGAAAGCAAATAAAAAGGAATAATTTGGGGGGTGGGGAGCAAACAAAACGTCATTTCTCAACACTGTATTTTGTGAGGACATCCATCATAAAAATATTTTAAAAAATCATCCTCTCTTCACGTGAATCTGAAGAAAGCTAACAGTTACCTCTTGCCCATGGTATGTCTCAGTCTAGTCCCGTTTTAAGGACTAAACCTTGTGGCTGGTGCTGGGATGCTTTCGTACTCTTGCTGCTCTATCCTAGTTTTGCCAACACCCAGCAGAGAGAAATCATTTCAGTGTTCAAGCTTTTCTTGGTGTTCAACATGACCAGGAAGACTAGCAGTATAATTGGAGCATTGGTGGCAATACTTGTCAATGTATGATCATCTGTAGTCAGGTCGAAATCTCACCGTGTCAAAACATAAAGGCATCAGAGGCCACTCTTTTGCTTTTCTGAGTTTCTGGAGTCAAATGTTTTATTCCTAAAGCAAACATTAAAAAAAAAAAAAAAGGAATACATGCCATGATCCCATTGCCAGAGGCCAGATTTTACTCTCATTTGCTCTAAAACCAGGAACATCAATAAAGTGGCACCAGTCCGACTGTGCTTAGAATCAAATTACTAACCTTGTACTTTCAGATAGCTCCCAGCATTGAAATAATGCAGTGGTAACATCAGGTTAAATCCTGTCTCACTTTTGCCAGAGTATTTTCCATCACCTTCAGTGGGGCCAGGATTCCACCCAGAATACTTTACTTTTTTGGTGGTAAGAATTTGCATTTACTCATCCGAAGGAAAGTACAGCAACTTGCTGAAAGTACTGCCTGTGCCGAGCGTGGAAACACCAACAGGAAACAATTGGCTGCATTAATCCCCATTGTTGGTTTTTGAAGTAAAATTGCAGAGAATTTTATCCTCTGCCTTTGCTTCTCATCTTTGCAACAACCTAGACATGCTTTAAACATAATCTGTGTGTAGAACAGGGTTAAAATATAAAATATCACGCACCCAAATCCCTACACCGAGGGACCAAAGACTCGGGGAAAGAAACTGCTAAACTTTTCCTGTCAGTCTAGAAACTACACCACTGCTAAACCTGCTCATTTCAGAGATTTATTTTGCTAGAAAGGATTTTAATCTTCCCATTTCAGTTCCTCAGAGGAGGCAAAAATCTTCCAAGTGCAGAGTCTGCAGCAGCGGTGAATCAACTATTGTAATACACTGCCTCTTAAAATACTTCAGGGTAGTCGGGCATTAGGAAGGCTCCTATTTTGTGTGAACTGATCAAATACAGATGTTGCCAAAGAGTTGACCTTATTGACCGTGACTTAACTAGAGATTGAATGGCAGACAGACGGTCAGTAGTAGGGTGAAACCATGTTTTGGCGGTAGGGTGTAAATGTATATACAGTTTACAGGATGTGAATGACACCGAGCAAACATCTGTTCTATTGATAAATACTTGTTTTACTTGCAAAAATTTTTATCATAGGGAAACATTGTGCATATATATATATATATGCATATATATATATATTACATGCTGCCCAATATTATTAGGTGTTTTGAGTGCATGTCGTGGTCCTGGAAAACTTGAAATAGAAAAATATTGAAAATGGTACTAACTTTTCTCTCTTACTGCAATATCAGATGTCATATAAAACTCATCAGCTGAGCTGAGTATTAGTCTTGATCAATGGCAGGAAACCAGGGGATCAGATGTTAATAAATCAGAAACAGATACCTCCACTTGAACAGAGATATATCACCGACCTGAAAAATAGGGCAAATTATTTGACAACTTTTATATGCATATACCAAGGTAAAAAAATTTTTCATAAGTTTCCATGAAAGCTGAAACAAAGGACAAATATGGAGAAAAAGTAGCTTAATGAGGCAATGAACACAGAACATGAAGTCAAAGAGACCCAGAAACACCTTTGTTTCCTTTTGGGTTGACATAATAAAAGAAGATTAAATCAAAAGGCTTTTGCTAATGCAACACCAACTTATTTCTATGGCAAATTAGCTCTGTCTTGCTGATATTTACTCCTTGGGTGAGAGTAATGAAGTAACGGACTAGGCCTGTTTTGATGCCTATCTTTTCACAAGAGCTATATAGTAACATCACAATTCCAACAAAAAAATTACATCAAGTCTGAAATGCTCAGAGAGATACAGTGCTCTCTATAGCTTGGAAACTTGTAAGGTCACAATGACCAGCTTTTTAAGGTATGGTACTTAAATATATTAGCTCAAAGTTCCTTACATTCATTTCAGACATGCACTCGTGGAGTGTGGTCTTCTCTTTAAATTAAAACTATTTGCTCCTGTGCATAGTCTACTAAATTTAATTAGAAAATCCTGGTAGACCAGCAGGACAAAATTTCCCTTCCTTCCTATTTTCCCATTCCATAATATATCACCTAGAGTAATTAGGACCAGCGAGGGATCATCTTCACTGGATTAACCTTAACTAAATTGTATGCATTCAACATGTGCTCTTTTGATTAACTTGAGCCTGGACTGCTGCCTGTGGTACACCCACCTTGTAATTCTACACACTTAATTAATTTCAGATGAACAGCAAAAAGGATAACTTGAATTCTCCAATTAATAAACTGATATTAGTTAATGTGTTTTAGCTTAACTTTTCATTTTCTTCCTGTGCAGGGATAGAAAAAACAGAAAATAAGAGAGAGGTGGAAGTGAGCAAGCTTTGCCAACAAGATTGTAACGACTTTTCAGGGCCTGATCCTGCAACAGTCTAAGCAGATAATTTTCCCCCTGACAAGAAGAGGAATTTTGGCAAAAGAATCAGTCTCTACATTTAAAGTAGAAAATGCAATAGTCAGGAACAGGATTCTTTTTCTTTCAAAATGATAAATAAGCAATATTTAAAACCTCCTCACCTTAACTGAGTTTTCCATATGGTTTCACTCATGCGTGGGTTTTCCTCCTTATTAAAAAAAAATATTATAATGTCACTGGCTATGGGCCCAATCCTCCAGGCCTTAGTCCCACAGGCTAAGGCTATTTTTCTCTTCTCTACTGTCATGGGGAGCTGCCTAACAGCCCCGTCTTAGATGCATTTGCCCAGATAAGTAACTTCGCTTTTGAATCCAGCCCTAGTGAATTCAGTAGTTTTTATCAGAGGAATTGAATTACTCATGTAGAAAAATATTTGCAGGAATAAGTTCTAAAAATGTTACTGGAAACACAAAGAAACATCCAAAGAAAGACGTGAGGAAAAGACTGCTCCGTAGTTCTTTTTCAACAGAATTAATTCAGTTGCTAATTATTGAGAAGAGTTCTTACTCTTTGAAGAAGAGCAAATTGCAGTGGATACTGAGTTTCTCACTTTTAAGATGCAGCTCTGCTGAAGGTTCTCTCCAACATTCATAAATGTGTGGTTTCAATAAAATTGGTAGGATTAAGGTGAAATCTGCATTTAAGTATTTTGCTGAAATGAACACTGGTTGTTCAGTGTCTTACAGGATTGAGTATTCAGTGAGAGCAAAATCAAGTTCACAGAGAACAATATATATTCAGTTGGATGTGTTTTCTAAATTCATTCTGTCTCTGTAAAATCATTCGCTGTTTTTTACTCTCCAGAAATCGATATTCTGACAAATGCTGCTAGAAACAAATATCAGCTACATAATTCTCTTGAAGGTATTTCTAAGGTAGATATCAAAAATCTCTTTGTGCATGATTTATAATGACTGTCAGTACTTGGTTTTTCTACTAATAAAAATAACAACAAATAGCTGTAGGCAATAAGATGGCCTAGTAAGATTATTTTTTTCCTAATTGCTATTTGATTATTTCATCAAATCATCAAGTGATATTTTGTTATATATGTGTTTATTATAAATTAACATTTGTCTACTATTAAGAGATGGTGAATTACTTGCTGATGATTTGATTGATAGTCTTTCAAAAATCAGAGGAAATTTATTGGATACGAGCATTAGATAAAACTTTTCAAATATCTAAATAGTTAATGAGCCTTTGTCTGTCTGCTAAAAGTACTTTGACACCTTAATCAGTTTGGTAATCTCCCAATTCGTGTGGATACCTTTGATGATGTTAACTCCCACTTGTAATTCTTTAAAAAGAAATCAGACAAAGCAGTTTGAATAGTAAAATCCCTTATGAGAAGGGAGGAAGTAATGATAGATAGTATTAAAGAAAAGTTGTCAGTATTTTGGGTCATTTTACAACCACAGAACACGAACATATGCAATTCCTGCCAAATTTCCATGGTATTTCCTTTTAAAGCAAAAAAAAAGAAAAAACAAACAAAAAAACCCACCCCAAACCAACCAACCAACCAAAAAAACCACAACAGAAAAACTCAAAACAAAACAACCCCCTCCCCCCAAAAAAACCAAACCAAACCAAACCCAAAAAAAACCCCACCAAAAAAACCCCCCCACGCTTAGATGTTTAGGTTTACAAACACTTGGGAAAATGCAAAGAATACTTGTGATATAGAAAAAAGGAAGAGAGTGCAGAAAATAAAGGGTTCCTTAATACTGACTTACCTTGTAGCCAGTCAGTATGCGAGATCTTCTGGCCGAATACATTGTTTTTATTAGTGTCAAGTACTTGATTTAAAGTGAGACCTCGTCACCTTACAGAGAGATATTTTTCCTGGAGTATATGCACGTATCTATTTATCTATTGAGTGTGAGTATGTATATACACACACCTAGCAGTAGGCCTGGTTAGTGTCGGCTTGACTGAGAGAGGATGTTAGTAATTACTATTTCTCTAAACACTACTTTAGCACAGTTTAGTGTATCAGCTGGCTTCTGCTGCCAGAGTATCCGTGCTGCCTACTGGAAGTGACTGCAAAGCCGAAAGCCACAATAAAGGCCATTTCCATCTCCGTGGAACTTGGTGGCTTTCTGCTGTTGATTCATGAGAAAGAAATTTTGCTTGGCTTTTTTTCAGGGAGCCCGTGAGCAGGTGGGAACACCTTTGGGCAGTGGTGGGTGAGAAAGCCCAGAACTGGTGCAGGGCACAGGTAGTATCTTCTGGGCTGATGTGTACCAGATGGGACAGAAAGAGGAAGCAAAGACATACCTGCACCGCCGATGCCCACTGAGGCAGAGCAGTTGGCCATAGAGGAGAAATTAAGCTTTGGTTGATGCTGAAAATAGCAGCAACTAGCCCTTCTGTAGGAGCTGGAACTTTTCCCACACCTGCAGAGGGATGCTTTTGCAACGGACTTTCTCTGGGTCCCCATTCCTTCCTTGTGACTGTTTTTTCAAGGGGTCACAATGAAACAACAAACACAGGCTGAGAGCTGTTAATCTAGCAACTGATGGTGTAAACTCCTGCACAATTATTGCTCTCTTTTGCAGGCAACATTTCGACTGCCTTACAAACAGATCAAGTGAAGTTCTCTTGCACTGACACTTAGACAAAAAACAGTCTGTATGCATTAGCAGTAGAATGAGTCCATATTAAGAATAGCTTCTGGCCTCATGTTTTACGAGCCCAGTAAATCAAGAGCATTAAGGAAAAATATGACATTGTTGTTTCATGTGGTTTCTGCAACACAGAAATTTTCTCATGCAGCAATAAATGAGAAAAAGAAAGGTAAACTGTATCTTCCCCTCACATCATTTATTGCTTTATGATTAGGTTGGTTTTAATCTCTTTTACCTCTGAGGAGTTCCTTGAAATAACAGGGTTTGTTTTTAATTTTATTTTTAATTTTATTTATTTATTTTTTTTTTTGGGTTTGGTGAATTTTTTTGGTTGTGGTTTTTTTTTTGTTTGGTTGAGTTTTGTTGTTGTTGTTGTTTTTTTTGAGGGGCGGTGTTTTTTGTTTGTTTGATTATTTCCTTTTTACTGTCTGTGTGGTTTCTATAGTACCTTTCCCATGAAAAAGGAATCCTTGCCTGGTGATATGATTCCCAACACACACCTTGCACATGCTCTATGCATGTTGATTTTCTAAAACAGTTCTTAAAACTCTTCTTTACACTCTTCAGAGGTTTCCATAGTATATCATCAGCTGGAATGTTATTAATGTTTAATTTTTACCTTGAAGTATTCTTACATCAAATCATTAATCTCTATTGTTCAGTTTTGAATACAGTATTAATAAACAGTCTATTAAGTAAAAAAAAAAAAAGTAGGGAATGTATAAAAAAGGCATGGTATTATTCTGATGACAGCTTCCTGGTGGTCCATCATATATAAAATTAGCTATTAGGAATATGTTTCAAACTGGCACCATAACACATATTTCAGAGTTGTTAAATTCAATTGTACAAATAGTTTCTGACTGTATTTAGACTGTTTTAAAAAACTGAATGTGTAATAAATCACCCCATGAAAAAAATTCATGGAACATCCTCAGCTGCCACAAGTAGGAGACAACCTTCCTTTTTTTCAACAGTATCTCCAGCAATTAGCTCCAATATTGAGCAAATTAGAATATGATCCTTCAAGCATTTATACACATGAGTAGTCCCACAGGGACGAATCAATATCCTCTGTAGTCATGGAAATATTTGCATGCATATGGTCAATCATAAGTATATGGTTTTCAGGAAAAGGGTGTATTTTTCTAACAGTGAACCGTTTTTAGGGTTCAGTCCTGCTTTCCCTAAGTTTTGTTAAAACAATCCATGTTAGTAAGAGTAGGCTTTGGGGTAAGTAAAAAATAAGTTCTGAAAATAGTAAACACATTTTTCCTTTTAGTGCAGTGACTGCTCTTAATATTAAACCCTATACTTGACATGAATAGCCACCCAGCAGGGTGATACAGAATACAGGATAACTCAGGCATTAAGTGATTTTTCTGCAGCCTACATTGTGCTTTCAATACTGACATGCGCTCTACATTCTTCCAGTTGTTTTCTTAAAAGTGAATGTAACATCTTGGTGGGGTACGGAGTATTCTTGTATTGGCAAGAGCTGGTGAAATGCAGTGTCTTTTACATCAAACCATTTCTAAGTTGTAATGCAGTCGGTACTATTTATTAAATGACTTCCACCAAAGGTAGAAGAAAGATAAAACTGCTGCTTTCAATTATGCAATCAAGAATGTAAAAAAGCAAAACTGTAGATCTGGTATGGAAATCATTATATCTGATACACCATGTCAAACAACAATAGTGTTTGAGCTAATCACGTTTTAGAAGGCTGCTATTGTAGCTGATTTTACTACAAAATGGAAAACAATGAATAATAAAGTCTGCTGACCTATCCCAAACCATACTGTTTAATCAACTCAGTTCTAAGTCACTGTTGGCTTAGACAGTAATCCCATATGCCAGTTCCACCAGATTCTCTGCCATTACTATTTCAGAAATCAATACTGAAGCTAAATCAAACTCCTAAATCAAACTCCTACTAAGAACTCTGCAGTAATGACAATCTTATATCCACCCTGCTATCAGACATTGTAGCTTGCTTTAAATTAATCTGTTGCATTCACAGGTATATAGATCAAAACTACAGCTTTCGGGCCAAGGTCTTTTTTAAAGACTCCTTCTTCATAGATGTTTCAGCTCTTAGTGGGAGGTTGGGGGCTGAGACTTTCCAGCTCTGGGTGCTGTTGAAGACTGACCACCCTGAAAATACGTCTCAGTCATATGAGAAACTCTGAGATCCCTTTCTCTGTAGCAAATGGAGAGGGCTGCATCTTCACTGGTATCCTGAAGAAATGATGGCAGTCCTTTTTCCAAACTACCCCATCAGCTGCCTCCCCTCCCTCCTTACCCTGGGAGACTTTTCTCCCTGGCCCTGCCCTCCTCCAGAGGGGATCCAAAGCCCTGCCTACCTACCCTGAAGGGATTGCCATCCTGCCGACTTGGCCCACAGAGGACCCCTACCCCTGCTTGCCCCATGCAGGTCAGCCTGTGCCATTGCCAGCTCCTGAGCAGTAGGCACTGCCGTCTCCCCTGCCCTCACAAGGATAGGCAATATGTGCACTAGTACCATGAATAGTCAGTGTGATGGGGCTCCAAATCCCTTGCAAATGTCACCAATAATCTCCAAATCAGGGCAGCACAGAGATCAGCCAGTCAGGAACAAATGTGTTTAAATGTCAGCAGGAAACATGCTGTATGGTTGCTCACGGAAATTGTCAGCTGGCGAAGTAATCAGCATGGATCTACTACTAAGCAAGAAGTAGGAATCAGATGATCTTCATAAATTACTAGAAGAGGTTTATCTCTCTTATTGCTTCTCTTTGAATGACTTACTGAGATAACATCAAACTGTTTGTCTGTTATCCTAATTAGATCCTCCAATCTTATAAAAGATACTACCTCTGAGAGAAAGCCATGTGTATAAAATAAAAACATGCATTTTGCACCAGTACAGATAACCACTAAACTGATTATACCTTTGTACCTTGTAAAGTCATTAACAACATTCATACAACATTAAGTCTATAAGATCTTAATTATTCAAGATAGCAGAATATCACACACTTTCTGTTAGCTATTTTAGGAAAAAAAAAAAAGAGAAAAAAAAGAGAAAAAAAAAAAGGAAAAAAAAAAGTACCTCAACACAATGACTTGGTTTCATATTCTTATTTTCCAGAAGTTCTTGTTTGGTTTTTTTGTTGGGTTGGGGTGTTTTTCCATGACCATTTCCTATAAACAGATATATTATAAGTAACATACTTACACTTCAGGAATGTCTTCATTTTTATCCTGGCATTCACATCTGTCCCTGTTTAATGCTCTGCTGGTGGTCTGGCTCCATGGTATGCCCACTGCAATGTTCATCTTAAACAATATTTACATTGATTAGGGACCCCAGTGCACTGGAGGCACTTATTAGAAAATGAACACAATACCCTGGGATAACAGTGAACATCTAACTGTTTTGTTTCTGAATCTCTATTAATGTGTTGTTTAAGTGGATAAACAACGGACTGTCAAAATGGAAAGGTGATGGAGAAGCAGACTGTGTGAATGTATAATATAAAATTCGGTGTGCAAAATATGCAGTTGAAAAACATCCAAGGAATGAATGCAGTGATGCATTTTTATCCAAGTTATAGTAGCATCTGTTGCAATTCTGAACACTTTCTTCTGTATGTATGCACAGTAAAATCCTTTCCTGCCACTAAAGTCTTATAAGCTTAATAACATAAAATCAGTGCAGGAAAACATATTTGTACAAAAAAACTATAGCAGAATTCAAGATTTTGCCTACATTACATAATATGTTTGTGGCAAAACCAAAATTGAAACCTAAATTTGGTTCTGGATGTGAAGAGTTCCTTGGGAATATAAAGGTCCTTCCTGATTGTGAGGGCCTGAGCTGCTAAATTTGGAAATATTCCAGCAGAGCAGTGCTATGGAAAGTCAAGACAAAGCCCTTGTGAAAGCAGGCAAAAAAAGTCAGAGGGTAGCTTGGGCAAATTGCTTGAAGCAGTTTTGGTATGGGTTCCCAGACTTTCAGTTGGGATGATATTCATCAGGTCACTAAAGAATAGAGAGTGCAGGGGTAGTAAGGAACAACAGCACAGACTAAGAGGATGCTTGAATAACTACTTTTTTTTTGGTCTCCCAAAAATCTGGTATTTTCATATCTGTCAACAGAAAAATTTAAATGTTAAAGATATTTTGTGGGAGACCAATTTGGGTGCTCAGAAGCACTTGGAGCATAAGCAGAGTAACAAACTGCAAGGAGTCAGGGAAAAAGGGATGTCAAATGGAGGGTGTTGTGAAGCTCGACATGCGTTGACCTCAACCCAAAACAGTGGGTTTTCTCGCCTCTACCATTAGCTTCTGCCTCCAGTTACATTCTGCAAGCAGAGAGTGAGTTGGAGGAGAGAACGACAAGGGTTGTATGTCTTGTTCATGTTCCACGATGCCAGGGGGCTTCATGCTCATTCTGAGCAGGGCAGTCCTGAGAGCAGCCACCTCTCTGGGACTTCACAGGCAAGAATAGTGTGTGGTCTGAAAGGAAAGGCTGAAGCCATGAAGTCTGAGCCCCTCACTCCAACCCTAGCTCAAGCACTGCTTGTGTCCTCAGTGTGCTATGTCACAGAGGACAGAGAGCTCCAATGACATTAAAATGGACATAGAGTAAACAGGAGCTATTCCATTAGTACAATTTGTGAATCATATGTGAGAGATGCTGGTGATATCTAAAAATGTTACCAAAGTCAGTCTTCTATGACATTCCGCTGGCTTGGAATTGTAGCTTGTGTCTGTCTATGAAAAGTTGCTGGTGGAGTTGCTGTTCCACAGAATTCGACTCCCATTAAGAGAGAAATTCTCTTTCCACCTTTCTCCTTGGTTCAGAAAGGGTTTGTGGTGTCCAGAAAGGGTGTTGTGGCAATTTTTAGAATCAAGAGAATAGCTAACACAAAGTCCTTTTTTATGACAGCTTACAAAAATGTTTTTATGCACACAAACTATGTGAATATATGCATATACCTGTTCAAATATGCATAAAAGCTGATCAATATATAACTGTCTTAGCAAAACTGTTGTGCTGGTTTATTAACTGAGGAGTAATGTGCGTTCTGCTGCTCTTAAAAATATTGTTGATCATGATGGAATGGGAGAGACTCAATTTTCAGAAAAAGAGGAAAAAAGAACCCTGAAAAATATCCTTTTGAATTAAATGGTGTTCTTGTATTTTTTAATCTCTCAATCCTGTACTTCGTATGTGATTGTTTCCAAAAACTTAGGAATGAGAAAGAGCAGTCATTAAATGCTGGGAACCAAAAGAAAGTTTACATGTACAAAATGTCACTTTACTGCAGTATATGAGTAAGAAAACATCTGTCTGAAAAAGTGATTGATTCTGACATATGTGAAGTAGGTATAAGCAAATAAAAAGTGATCCCTCCAAGTCTTGTTTTGCAACATGGGTAAAATAATGCAAGCTGTATATTTAAGATGCAACCCAAATTAAATATGGTTGCTTTCAATATGTCTGCGAAACATGAGATCTTCTGCTACTTTCTTTTTCTTGTGTTACAGAAATTCCCCAAGACTGTTTTATGAACTCTTACTAGTTTATTTTTTAATATTAAAAGATGGAAAAAGGCCTCTCTCTGTTTTGCTGTTTTCCACCAGTGAATCATGGGTCCCTTGCTACTCCAAGAGGAAAGTTGTTTTAGTAATTCTGGAAATAAACCTACTGCTGAGTCAGCATCGCAACACAAAATGGCAAGTTTCATATTAAGAAACACATTAGAAATAAGAATATCTCTTAGCATCTCCTGTTAAAATTAGCTGGTGTGTCAGGAGCTGATTTAGCAAGTGCCACATATACTGGACATGAGAAATATATCTTGTATATTGTCAATACAAAAAATCAGGTTTATTTAATAAGAAGGAGAATAAAAGAAATTAAGGTAAAATGCAGAGCTGGGATGGAAGCAGCCCCAAATATTTTACTCGCAGTGGCACGATACCTCAAAATGCACAAATGCAACTCTATAGCAGATAAATGAACAGATTTTTGCTTTCAATTTTGTATGCTAGGTGTTTTCAAATAAGCAATATTTAATAGCATTTCTAAATCAGTGTATACTTACAGATAAACCAGTGGGATTTTGCTACTCTGTTTATCTGGGATTCTAGATTTTATGGAGAAAATAATTGGAAACAAAACATTCCTCAGCAATCAGTCCTCTCTTTCTGATTTACTAAACAAGTCCATATGTAGTCATGGCTTGTATTTGAAAGATTGGTAGCAGTTTTAGAGGAGAAATATGCTACAATTGCAAATGAAGGTAGGCATTTGGCAGTCATAGGGGGAAGCCTTTGTATTTTTTTTTTGTAGAGGGAACTCAATAATTTACTGCTATTTATACCTTAGTATCGAACAACATTTTTGGTGGCATATTTTTTAGTCTGTTAGAGAAATACAGTCAATTTTTCAAACAGTACACAATACCTTGCTGTGGAGAAGAAAGCTGCTGCATCCCTCCTCTCTCCACCTCTGGGCCTGATTCTGCCCTGTCGATTGTCCACAGCTCACCTCTGCAGTTGCCACTGCGGCAGCATCAACCCTTTGTGTTCTCTGAAAGAGTTTTTACCAGTGACTTGTTTTGACAAGATCCAAAGTCTAGTGAAACAAATATGAATCTTAAGACTGATTTCGTCTTAGTCTGAACCTAGTTCAACTCATGAAGGAAAAAAAAACCCAGTCTCTGACAGGAAGAATTTCTTAAAATATTGCAATCCTCTGATTGTAATTTGGGGTCTAGCCCATATTTGCGTGAAAGTCGCTTCGGACTGTACAGAAGCTCTTCACTAGAGCCTTTTACTGTCTTCATTTGTTTCTTTTTGCCTTTAAATAGCTTGCTGAAAAGTGTACCTGGCTTACTGAAGCTTTCTAAAAATATATAAATATTTCCCACCAGTAATAACATAGTACTAAATATTATAATGACTCTACATTATAAGTGTCACTGTGTCACCACAGATTTTAAGCTACAAAATTTTTGCAGAGGAGGAGAAGCTGTTAGTACTAAAATAATACACTTGTTAAATAATTTTACACAAGAGCATCTGGAACAATAGCTTAAAAATACTTAATGTTAATGTTCCCGGGACTTGTTACTAGCAAGTGTTACTACGAAAGTTAATGAAAAACTTACTGCAAAACCACTGAATCCTTTTTCTTTTCTTCCCTTCTCTCACTGTAGCATGAATACGTGGTGAAAAGTCAGAATTATGCCGAAGAAGAATATTCCAAGACACTGTAAAAACGCCTTTTCCTTTCCCTCAGCCCAAGGGAACACTGACTATTTCAATAATCGGTGAGAACTTTTTGCTTATGATTTCTGTTTCCTTTCTCTGTTTCTCCCTCCCTCTCAATTTTTTTCCACTATCGTATGAGTGTTTTCTCGATAAAGGAAGTAGAAGAGCTGCGTGACAGCATTTATTTTAAGAAAATACATAATGTCTATTAAAATGAGAGAGAGTTTAAAAAGAAAATATCAAGCAGGAATTAGAGTCTTAAGAGAGGGGCAGAAAGATGGCAAATACTACAGGAGAGCAAATTATAGATACTGAGGTTTTGCTCAGCATGAAAAGCAGCACCTATAGAGAACAAATTCCATGCATTTTATCTTCATCCCAGCTTCACTGGGGATCAGCGCTCCAACTGGAATAACCGTGAATTATCGTCAGTATAATGGAATCCTGCAATTTACCAAAAGGAGCAGGAAAAATGGACTTTTGCTAGAACTTTCATACTTTTCAGTCAATCTTCACTAGTCAGACATATGGACTATGTTAGCACTTCAGGTTACTGGCCCAAAGTCAACCTTGAAAATTAATTTCCCAGAAATACAGAAATTGCCATTTTTCACACCTTAGGTAAGGAAGGCCAAAACAAGTAAAGCTAAAAATATTCAAATGCTAGCTTTGAATCGGTTGATTTCCTCTGAAATAGCAGCTCTATCAGGATGACAGAAAATTTTGTATACAGAGGCATGTGACCCATTGCAAACCTGGTTATAATTATGGATTTCAAAACAGTATCTAATAAGCTGAGGCCCAGACAGCAGCATACAGCAGTGGAACACATTCAGTATTCATTAAAGATGTACAATCTAGAAGTCCAGGGTTTAAAGGCAGTTTTCAGACACAATTTTCCCACTTGTCTCAGGAATAAGGTAGAATAGCAAAAACAGAGGTAATAAAACGTGGTCAACCTCAATGACTTGGCGTGCATTCTTGGCAATAGCAAAACAGAGAGACCACAGCTTAGCTCTGAGAGTGAACTTGCAACACCCTGAATTTTGCATCCTTTTTTCTGTGGCTGTTTTTGTTGGATCAAAGAAATAATCCATTTGCCCATATTTTCAAAGATGACACACCAAAACCTCATCTACCATAAAAATACACTTAAATACACCACTGTCTCTGGGAAATAGCACATTTCTCTTTGGAAATTATTTTGATTCACCAATTATCACAAAAACTGGAAAGACATATTGATATCCAGTAAAAATGGAAGAAGAATTATGGTGTGGAAGGATAAAATTATGATCCTTTACTTGGCTTTTCTGTTACTGGTTTTGGGTCCATATAAGAACACCCCTGGCTAGGTTGCCTGCAGTGTCTGAATCTGGATTTAAACCCTGGATTTAAAATCAAGATCCTCAGCTCTTGGAGGTAAAAGGTGAAGCCCATTAGTGAAGAGGCAGAGCAGACTTTTAAAATTCCATATCTGCTATTGCCACAGAGGGGGAACATATCCCAGTGCCAGGGTGGGAAATACCCAGATTAACTCTCCAGCCTATGGTTGCCAAAATAAGAACCAAAAGTGCAGTGTGTAAATACATACATACATAATCATCCAGATGAACTTCTACCTTCCAGTTTCATATCTGCCATGACATATTTGCAAATTTGTGCAAATGTCAGTTTAATTTACAGTAATAGAGCCATGTGCATTTGCTATTATATAGTATTTCCAAAAAAAATAGTGTCTTGGATGCATTGTAATGGTAAATATTTCCTCCAAATGCTGCTTACACATAGGAAAAAAGCCCCTTGTTTTTACAGACAGGCATTTTCTGACAAAAGGGTCTTTTGCAGATGTAACTCTCATTGAAAAATACCCCATTTGGCGCCTGTGAAAGAAACAAGGCTGACTGTTTAGGAGACTGATGTCCCTCTATTACAAATCCGTGCTGCAAATAACACTACGGAGATTGTGACTTTAAAAGAGCGAGTTTCATTGTTTGGCTTCAGCACAGTGTGAGAGGGATGCAGAGGGTAAAATCTCTGGATCATATACCAAAATAAACATTTCAAATCTAATATACACACACAGAGAATTGTTAAAGTGTAACATTCCCTAACCTAATATGAAATTTGGTACAGCTTAATCTGTTAGAAAGAAAAAAATAATAACCACGCTTATAATAGGTAATCTATTAAATTAATTAGAAATATTTCTCTGGACCAAGCCTTTCTGGCTTCTGAAGGTGCACAGGCACTATGCATCATTCTGAAACATGCCCAGAACCAGGACTGCAGGTCAATATGTAACAGGACTGTGATATGATGGTGTTACTCTTGTCCTCAAAGACCAGAGGCCTCATCCAGTCAAGCACAGCTCTGGTTTGAGCACAGAGGCCATGCTGATGTGTAGGTGCTGAATGGTTCAATATGACCTCAAGGGGTCATATTGCAATGCCCTGCAACCAGCACAGAAGGATACAAGGCAGTAAAAATTAGATTGGCCCCCCTCAAAAAAAAAACCCGCCAAAAAATGAAAAACCAAGCGAAACCCACGCTTAATGTGACTCACTTTCACTGATGTTTAAATATGTATCAAGGAACTAAAGCCATTTGGGTCCTCATTAAGCTAGTTTAAGCAATGAAAAATATTTCTACCATGGCAATATCTTGAATTTTTCCCTTAAAAAGCAGAATTTTAGCCAGTTTTCTGGAGCAAAGCATGAAATCCTCTAATGTAAATAGCTTCCCATTTCCTTTCTGTTCCACAACAGCTTCCTTCTTCTTGTGCTGGAGTCGTGGGGACCCAGGGACAACTGGGGCTGTCTGCCTCCTGCTGCGTGCCTGTCCAGCTCTGCCCTTGCATTGCAAAGGTGCATGGGGATTTGCCAATTTGCTCGCTCTGACCAGATGAATATCTCAATTACTAATTCTCACCAAGAAGCTAGAGACACATGTATCTGCAGCTGAAAATAGACCCTTTTTTTTTTTGTTCCCTGGGGCATGAGGAAGGTTAAGGAAAGAAGGGAGAGACAGAGAGAGCAGTGAAGGCAGCTCAGTGCTTGCACTTATCATGAGGTAGGAATTCGTTGCTGAGTAAGTCCCAATTTTAAAGTGCATAGCTTGGTTTTTAACAGCTAGTGAGGTTTTCCTCAAACTGAAAGAAAAACTCCTGGATGTCTTACAGAAAATTTGTTTTTAGCTGTACCTTACCCACAATCTCCTGAGGTGATTCTCATTATAGGTAGCAGCAGCCTGCCCTTTCTATTCTTCCAGCTCCTCTGGCATCTGTTCCTCTCCCCCACTGCTGATATACAAGACTGAACTAGTGCATGAGAAGGCAGAGTGTTTGCTTTCAGACAGAAAGAATAAAGGACAGAGTCCATCTGGGGTATGAATTTAACCGTGGGTTCCTTGTGTGACTAAGTGTGACTATGTACCATCCTAATTTCCCCTTGAAAATATGACACAGACAGAGGCTGGTGAATACATTCATGCTTGAAATGAGTTTAAGCAACACTGTGCTAAAGGGCGAGGAGTGCTTAATTTCAGAGGGAGGTTGGACTCTACCGCTATCCTGAGATGTCACAAGGAACAACTAAAAATAACTGCCAGGAATGGATTCCCCATTTGCAGTGTACCAATTAAGCGGAACATGGCGTGGCTCAGGTCACGAATAAGTGGTGGTGAATGTAAACGCAGCCAGGCTCTTGCATCCCCTCCCGCTGAACTCACTGAGGACATAGGCAGACCTTTCCAGCTGTTCTGTGCATATGCCTCTGTTCACCCTTCCTGCTACAGATTGATGCTTCCAGCGAGCACTGGTACAGGGATGGATGGCATCCAGGATGACTCATAACAAAGAGCATATGGCAGGAATAGATGTAGCAATCTAACACCTGTTGCACTCCCTATTATTAACATTTCTCACTTCTACTGGAGCTAGTAACCAAAATCAATAAATATTGTCTTCACAAATCCTATCTGAGGAAATCACTTATACTCTTGGTTTTGTCACCACTAATTGTGTTCCTTGCAAAGGATGAGAATTATTTTGTTATTTAGGCATTTCAAACAATCCAAAATTCTCTCACTCAGAGGTGTTTGAATGACCCAAAATGAACAATAACTTGTCTTTAAGCTTATTCCTGTCCTAAAGGTTTAAATTACTCCTATTCCACATCCCAAGAGCTGAAGTTTTGTTGTTGCTGCACTAAGGTGAAGATGATGAGTTAAAAATAAACAGGATGAAAAGGTATCTTCCAAAAAAGTTAGTACATGATCAGCTCATTGTATAGTCTGCCTTACAGTATGGTAGAGGTGACTGCAACTGTACCTAACAAAGCTTAGAAAGAAGTAAGATGCACTTAATTTTAATTTTTTTTTCCTCAGATAATTTTTCTTCAGAGAGAAGTGGAACTGCAAGTGCAGACATGTAAAACTGGAAAATCAGCTGATGAAGCAGAATGTCCACTTTGCAAAAGATTCGCTGAGTGAGGACATGAAATATAGCGGGCAGCCCCTTGCAAGCAGAGATCAAGCCATGTATCAAAAATAACACTTCAACCCTCGAAAGATATACGAAGAACAGCATTGTGACTGGATGATCTAAGTTACTCCCTTTCAGCCGAGAGATGGAAATAGTTGCCAACAAAAATGTTAGGATTTGACAAGACTTGGCAAATTTCTGGGATATAAAATCATGTTTTGTGAGTTATAAGGCCTTTCAGGAGATGTGACAAATCCTGAAAAAGGGTGGAAAAGCATGCACAGCCCACAGAAACTTACTCCCTTTTCATGGACCTGCCAAAAGAAAGGAAATGTGAAAAAAAAGTGCACAAGAGACTTGCCAGTGCCAGACTTACCATTTCATTTAATAAGCACACTTCATAAAATGTTGGGGAAAAAAAAAGATTGTAGTAAAGGATACACACATTATTATAAACTAGTTTAGAAAGCAAAAGCGTTAAATTTTTGCCCTGAAGACAGAGAAACTATTGATATTGGGATCAAATGTCCTAACCCAAAGGGTCACACCTAAAAGATAATAATAATCCTATTAATAGTTGTCTCTAGTACGTATCATTTTTCTTCTTCCCTATCCCTCAAAAACTGATTATTGTTGACATTCCAGATGTTAGTGGTAATGGTAGGAGCCATTAACTGCCGTTGTCCCAACTCTTCCCAAAGCTAATGAAAGCTAGAGATCTGTAGGGCAGACCTGGAGAAGGAGCAAGAAAATTACTCTCAGGGTGTGTAAGGTACTGGATGTTGTCTTTCATCTGATCAGTCATGGTTTATAACGGGCAAGAGTGGGAAAGCAGGCATCAATCTTCGGCAGAGCATGTGCATGACCGAACAGAGAAAGCAGCCCTTTGTGGAGCCTGCATGCCACCTGAAGCTCTAAAACATGTCCAAACACGTAGTAGCTCTCCCAGCTCCCTGTGGAGGTCACACACTCGTGGTTTTAGTAGGATTTTATCCTCGGTGGTGGTATCAGCAAGGAAGTGGACCAGCAACCAAGGCTACCCAAACACACTTCTGCAAAGCCTCCCAAGCAGAAGAGAAGGATGATGTTAGTATTGCATAGACCCAGAAGCAGTGAGGCAGCTCTAAGAAAGGGCCGAATAGGAGAAAAACTTTCTGTGGGTGAGATAGCTTAGTAGACTATGGAAAAGCCTCACAACAGAAATAGTGCACAAGATATTCTCTTTGGAAATTTAAATCTGAAAGCATGTTACTCAGAGCAATTCTGTCATTGCAAGATGTTTTAGTGGATGTGGTATTGGTTTAGTACCACTTCTAGCAGCCTCCACCATGCTAACCAAAATTTCCTTGGGGCTCAAATGCAGAGAAATGTGTCTTAAATGATAAACAAATGCAATGGAACACTTCAAAACTGATCATGTACAGTATTTATTACCAGAGATTCTGCATTTTAAAAGATCTTAAGTAAAATGGAACTAATTGCTCAAAAGCTTTTCCTTCCTTTGCTTTTTTTAAATGTGTCTCCTTTAATTTCCTGAGATAAAATGTGATGTTTAGAATATAAGGTTGCTCGTAATAATGTATTCTAACATACAAAGTGATGGAATTTATTTTAAAATATTGCCCTCTGTGATTGCCTCATGGGATACACATCTTGTTTTCCAGACAGTAACAGGATGCAATAGTTGTGCAGTTATGATTGGATTAGTGGATTTAATTATATGAATGCCTATACTAATTTTTCATTTTGATATGCATCGTCTCTCTAGTCTCTGATAATTGAGACCTTCAACAATATTATCTGGAGCACAGTGACATCAGAAAGGGCCCTCAAACACAAATTTAAATTGGACACTTCAAGACACAATCTTTCACAGTTCTTGCAACATTGCCAAAATGTCCAGGACACCACCTTAACCTAATGCCATCCATCCTCACCCAGTTATATGATTTGCTAAAAACTCTTACTTCTGCCTATTCCAGGTGCACAGATTAGCATCTCCCTTGGTCCTCATGCTACCTTCCCAAAGCTCTCCTTCACATCTCAAGATGAGATAAGAGACTGGTTTGGACCAAAATACCCATATGTAATCATCCTCAGATCTTTTCAGGCTCTTTTCATTTTACTGCTCCAGAACTGGATCCAAATAATGACAAAACAGTCTATAAAACAAGTTTTCAGAATCCTTAAAAAATATATCAGGTTCTCTTCTCTCTCTGCCAGAACATTATTTCCTATCTCAAATGCATTTGGTCCCCTAGTTGCACTCTAAAAACTAAATACACATCTCAGCTCGGGTTGCCCAATTGTATTGAACAGTTGCTCTACCCTGCCCTCCTCTTTTCCCAGAAGTGGAATACATATTTAAATATATATATGTATGTATGCATGTGTGTGGGTGTGTGTATAAAGTAAGTATACACTTACATACACACACAGAGACAGAGAGAAAAAAATCTTGGGAATTACCTAATTGCTTACGTAAGTGTAGATTTGGTGGCCTGGGTTTAGAATTGTCACTTGAGAATATTTCCCGTGTTTTATTATTAGTAAAATCTGGTTTGCTGTAGTTTTACAGAACTCAAAAGAGTTGCTCAAAGTGTGATTATTTTCTTCTAGAAAATAAACAGAAAAATATAGTCTCACCACTTACTACCCCTTTCATTTATATCTAATTGCATTACATTTTCTGAGGAAGACACAATTTTTCTTGAGGAATGTGCTCTTGCATGCCCAAATATGCATCAACATTCACTTGTACAGTCACATATACAGAGTTTACAAGAATATTTTATGCAGGTATGAGCTCCAGAGTAATAGTCTTATGGCAACAATTTAGTTTTTTAGCCAATAATCAACAAGACATAAATTGTGACTGATGTCATCAGAGTCCAAAAATTTCACCCCTTCAACAGATATGTCAAGTCTCTGAGAGAGCCATGCTTCAAGCTTGCTGCCAGTCATCTCATCGTCAGTGAATTCCTCTATCCTTCTTTTGACATGTTTGACTTCCAGAACAAATTGTAGAATATAATAAGGTAATGAAAACGTGGTGTATAATAGGTTCTAATATATGAATACTTAGCAATTTGAGAACTAGCACTTAGCCTTATTTTGGTTACTCTCTGTTTCTTACTGTTCTCTCTAAAGGGTTTTAAATAATGTCCTCATGAACTGCAGAAGAATTTGACTTCTCTCTCTCTCTCCAAAATCATATCCTGTCTTAGAGCTGGCAGGAAACCTCCTAGAGTAAAAAAATAAAGCACGTATTTTTAATCTTAGTCCAGTACAATTCAGTACACAGCCACACGGTTCTTGTACTGTTCTTAAAATTGCAGTTTTCTCATTATTTTCAAAGCAAAAATAAAATGATCCAATAAGTTCTTCTCAGAATCAGAGTTGAAATGAACACGTGCCATTATCCGCTCAAAGTAGAAGATATTTTTATTGTCAAGATAGGCTCAAACTATAAAATAAACTATAAATCCTGGAGTTGTTTGTACTCTCAACTTAGACTATTTAGTTTCCAAGCAATAATCAAAGTCAATAAGGACAATCTGATAATTTTGATTCAGACCTGAACTCCATTATTGATATTTGATGAGCCTCCCTTATCAAGAGCACATCAAATGTTCTAGTATTAGAATTGGTCTTTTCCTGAAAGCAGAAAGATATTTTTATTGTTAAAGCTCTAAAACTGCTAGGTATAAAGCAGCAGAAATATCCTGCTATTGTGGGGAATGGGCAATGCCAATAAGTACATGAAGTACAGGCTAGAAATTGTCCGTCATAGATTTTAGATAGATAATGGACTGCTGCTAGGCACTGGAATGCCGATGGAAGAACTTCAAAAGAAATTTATCATCTAATATTATGAGTAAGGAGCAGCTTGAGTAAGATTCCTAGATGACCCACCTGAGCACTGGATTCCATCACCTCCTCTGCTTTTTATTTCACCTGTAATGAAGAAGAAGAAAGGAAGAAACAGAACAGGAGGAAGAAAACATCTCTTTTTAGTGCCATGTAAACTTTTCATTCTGAATCACAGAAAATATGTAAAACTATGTTTGTTTTTTACCCTCTATACAGCTTGAGTATGAAGTTTGGTGAACCCGACAAATCATCTGCACAAGTTTTCTTTAACCTCCCCTGTGATGAATGTAACATTTCAGGTTCTTGTTCTCAGCTGTCACACCAAGCTTTTCTAAATAAATAGGATGTTGCATGTGTCTGGTTGGGGCACAGCTAGCTGAAACTAAAGAGATTTTAGGCTAGTCCTCATAGACAGCACCCATGTTCTTTCGGCTTCAAATAGTGTTACGGAAGATCATCGTGTTCAAACTGCAAACAGAAATAGTCCTGAGAGAAAGACCTATTTTGTGGAGAGCTCTGCCTGCAAAAAACCCATTTTATCATGATGTTTTCCAAAGTTCTAGTTCTACTGATCCAAAGTAAAGCTACTCTGCTGCACCATCTAGTGACAAGGAGAACTGCACTTCAGACAACTGATTTAATTAAAATATTACCCCTTTCCTCCAGCCTTATCTTTCATTAGTTACAGAGCTAAATCCCAGTGCCTTTGAAGTCACAGGAGACTTCCTATTATCTTCAGTGCACTGAGGATGTCATTAGTGCTCCTAAAACACTTCCAGTAACACTGAAGGAAGAAAAAATTCTCCTAATTCCAGTGATTCTTTCTGGCCATAGTACTACCATTCTGTGCGGAAATGATGCTGAAGCACAAAGTCCTGATGGAAACACAAACCTTCCTAAACTTGTGGTTGCTTGAATCTCAGCTTTTGCTTTGGTAGACTCCAGGGCTCTTTAACCAGAGTTCATTTTACCCTGGCCATTATATTAGATGTGATACAAGTTTTGCAGTAGGAAACCTGTTTCTTTTATTGAACTCTCTTTACCATCAAACTGAGACACGCAAAATACTCTTGCTTGGACGGAGGTCTGTGTACTTCTAACATTGAGACAGCAGCTTTCTCAGAACACCCAGAACACCTAGTTGGAGATAATAGCTTTTTTAGTACTTAATATTTGGCTTAGTTCAATGGAAAGTCCTTAAATTTCTATGGAGTTTTTTTGTCTCTGAAAACTATTCCACAGACAGCTGGATTCTCTATCTTTCTCTGGACATCACATCAGGACAGCTTCGATGGTGACAGGGCCACTGTGTAAACAGCTAACTCTGTACAGTTTAAATGGCCAATATAAATACATTTAATTAATATATTTCACTCATTTTTCTCACTTTATTGGTTACAATAAGCTTGTCATAAATACAAAATTTTTTAAATAATTGGTTCCACAAACTTCCGCAAGCATGTAGAAGATGTGATTTGATAAATGGCTGTTTCATGGTTTGCCTAGTACTACAAGTGACATACACTGGCAATTGGCTAGGTGGCACTGGTGCATACTTATGTGGTACGACACAGATGCGACTGTTTATAACATGATACTTGTTGGTTGAATTTCCTGGGATGTAATTGTTCATCTGGAGCTTGATGGTGCTATTGCTCTGTACTAATTATAGAACTGGTAAGGATGGTTATACTTAGTTCTCCTTTAGGCTTTCACCTTGAGTTCCCTTGTTTGTGAGCTCAATGTTTGCTACAGGAGGAAAGAAATCAACTACTTCAGATATTACAAGCCCGTTGCTTCAGTGCTGATGATTTCTAAATATCCAACATACTCTGCAAGTTTTGGCTCTGTATCATTTTTCCACATCTGAAGTACAACTAAGAGTAGACAGACTAGCACTCTTGACTCTGTGATGTTGTTTGCATACCAGAAGAAGATAGTGAGTATTCCAAAGTTTTCCCTTTTTTTTTTAATTAGGAATAGCAGTGAATTTTATTATAGTGATATCTAAAAGATATTCATTCTCTCTACAACTCCAGCTTCTCCCATAGTAGAAAGGAATGGATTTCCCCAATTCAGAGACAGTGCATTTACTAGCTAAAGCTTTTCTGTGCCACTGTAGGAGCTTTTTGTGGCACCTTAAGAGACTGATTACAATAATTGGCACTAATTTCGTGTATCTATCATGGCCAGGGAAAAAATGAGCATGTGTGTAACATCTCTGTGCAATGACACTATCTATGCTGGGTATCTCCCACTTCCCCCTCCCCTGTTGTGTCTGTGACCCATAAAAAGGGATTGCCTTTCTATGCAATAGTATGGCATTGGTTAGACTTTGCCCTGACTAGGACCTCTGGGAACTAGAGGAATGTACATGAATACATAATAACAATAAGTCATCATTCGAATTCAGCAAGTGGAGAAAGTAGTTATAGCAAAGCCTACATGAGTGATTGCTGCTGAATGCAGATCTAATTGCATGGAAAACTGTATTCATGAGGAATCCTTAGGCCTGCAGAATAATTCACTTTCTACTCCCCAAAATAGTATTTACATTGTTCCCAAGCACCAGAACTAAACTGAATTTTAAGGAGGTTCTGTGGGGTATACCCCCAAAAGAATAGAGTGATTTTGCATTAAGAGTATGCCTGAGTGTGAGATGGAGGAGGAAATAGGTTCAGCTGCCAGCTTTCTGCTGCCAAAGGGAAGCACAGCTGCCTGGTCTATTGAGCCACAATATTTGGGTAACAGCATTTTGGAAGTAAGACACTCACTGACACTGTAGCTATTGCATATTCAAGTCTCTGTGGCTACCACCCATGCAGTACCCTGGAGTCCCCTCTCGCTTCCTGACTTCGAGCTAGTTGCTGAGCTGTGCTCTGAGGACTCCTGGGAAGTGATGTGCCTATTATGGCGCATGACGTGAGAGAGCAGGAAATTTCTCAGGCAAAGTAACTTGACAACAGCACAGTCTGATCTCAAAATGAGTAGAGAAAATGCTATTAAAGTGTCAGCAAAGTAATTAATTGCATATTCTAATATCTGCACTAATATCTAATACTCTCTGGGACGCAGACTTATATGGTGCACCCATACAGTTATACACCTTCTCCACGCCCCCAGGTTCTGCATTTTGAACACTGTAAAATGCTTTCCTCCAGTTTTGCCAAAGTCAGGCTTACTTCATGAAGCTGTTTAAAGGTCTCACTAGCTGTATTGTTTCTGTCTTTGCATTCCTCTCTGGGTTTCTCCAGAGGTAATAATTTTTGAGGTTGTTTACAATCTCCCTCTATACCTTGTCCTTTCAATATCCAGAGGTCAATTTTTGCCTCCAGCTCATGATGCCAATTTCAATCTTCTGTTCCTTAGATTTTGAATAAGCACCTCAGCTTTTTCCCAGGCTGTCACTGCTACTTGGAGGAGTCCTCCCATAAGTTTCCGCAGAGGTGCTTCTGCAAAGCCACATCCTCTTGTCAGTGAGAGAGGTAATAAAATATATGAGATAAAGTCCATGCTCAAATAATGATTTATGAAAGTGATATAGGAGAAAAATAATTTAAATTATGCAGTATGTGAATGCACTGTAACAGAGCTGAAATCTAATCAACAAAGCCATTATCTGGTAAACTACTGTAACGATTCTGCTAGTCCATATACTGTATCATTTTGAAATAATGACAGTTGGTAGGTGGAAAAAACCTAGCTATCTACTTTTCTTAAAAAGCATATGTTTATCCTACTTCTGGTAGCTTACACGGAGAACCCAGGGTGACTTTTACAACACTTCACAGGACTTTCCTGGATGTGAAAAAACCCTACAGCTTAAACTTTTAATTGATTTTGTTGTTTGATTTGCATTAGTGCATCGGTCTGCCTCATCAGGTCATGTGAATAGAGGAAAACAAAACGTGCAGTTTCTCTTTGCAACATGGAGTACTATTTCCTTCAACCAGAAAGGATCAAGATTTACCAAAGAATTAATTTCTAAAGGTAATAGTTATTTTCAAACAGTTATACAAATACAAAGGTGGAGGACACGCTGCTTGTACGTATGTGGGTTTTCAAAAGCCTAATTATGAAAATATAACATTACATGCAGTGTAAAAGTATGACAAACATAACTGTTCATAACCACAGATCCTTCAGATCCTGTGTAAAAATTTCCAGAGTGTTAAACTTCTTGCAATCAATGGGAACATATTTTTCATGTTATGAATTTCTATTTTGTGGTAGAAGATGATGTCATAAATCTGGAAAATCAGTCTAAGATTTATTGATATTTGTAATACCCATGGGAGAGACACCAACCCAGGATAAAGATTACTTAAGACATCTGCTGTGGTACTTGGGCATGCCTGATACAAAAATAAATTTTGCCAAGGGATATACTAAATGGACAAAATTTTCTTGTGGAGGCCTGTGATCATTAAAGGGAAGCATAAACCCAACCCAGAGCATGCTGCATCACTCACTCAGGCATGCAGATTGGCAGATGTGATCGCTTTATATTCTTTACTGGGACTTACCTCAAGAAGTGCCAAATTTGTTCTAAATTATGCAACAGTTGTGGAACCCCTGCAGGCATTATTACATGATAACTTTAGTTTTTGTGGACAACTGTTTCCAAGTCTTTTTTTCAACCAGTTCAAGAGCTGGACTGTTAGAAATTAGCACTTCTTTCGGACAATCCCCTTTGTAACTGTAGATGCTTTACACTGTGGATTAGATGCAGTGTTCAGATGCATGAAATGAATTTGGAAAGAACTTCAGTATTAAATATAAAAAAATTAAAGTTTTGCTATTAAAAAATCTAAGACATTACAGACGTGTTTCAAAACTAATTGTCTCTTAATGACAATAACACTGTCAACAAATCTCAACATGCAGCACCTCAAAATACTGCTGTAGGTCTCTTGTGCTTTCCCCCTAATTGATAATTCATAGAAAGAGTATATCGAAACAACTGGTTGTATGAAAACTATAAACTGAGTATACAAAGAAATTCAAAATATCTGTTAAGGTTGTTAAGGTTCTATGTTGCCAAGAATATCCTCCTTCCTGGTGTTGCCTGGGTGTGTTGTATTCTTTTGTTTTATATCCTAACCGACACATATGTCCTGTGTCATTTGGGATTAAAGTACACCTGACACTTCAAAGTTACTAAATTTCTGCCGCCAAGATGGGTATGCCAAACTAGAGATGTAGGAAAAGAGAGACCAAGCCTTCCTTTATCACAGCCCTAGAAACCATTCTGTTTGGAAATAGAGTTTAGTTTGCAGAAAATCTCTAATTCCCCTCACAATTCCCTGCCCATGTAGAGGTAAATACCTCTTCTGGCCTTCACTGCCCCTACTCTCCCCTGGAGCAACCATTCAGTCCTGCTGACATCCTTGTCCTTCCCACCTCACATATCTTTGTTGGATAAAAGTATCTGCTGCATTACTGCATGCTGATTTCTTCTGCCATCTCCAGGGGAGGATGTCCATCCCCTTTGGTTTCACCTAACACTTCAGAGAGGTGTTTCTCTGGGGTTCTTGATCAGTCCATAATATCCTTCATGCTCATGCCTGTCACTGCACACACACTACAATGACTAAGGACATTCTCATGCTTTTGGGTAAGTGTTCCACATCCCTGCTGAAGTCTGTGTTTCAATTATTAAACTATTTCCACCACCCTCTAAGCATCCTCTCCTAGAGTTTGTTCCACCTTAGAATGTTGCTACATTTAATCAGCATTCCATCCTTTCTGTAGCTGTGTATCAGTCAATCCTTCAGCAGATACTAATTTTGAATTACCTTAGAATTTTTCAGGTGAAGCAGGAAAAGGTGATATCTTAGTTTACTTCTGTGCCTATTTTGTGTAGCCCTGCATTTGAATTGCACAGTCCAGTGCATGGACTTTTTCACTTCTGCTAAAAACTTCAGAGTGAAAGAGGTTTCTGATTGTGATTTTGCCTAGTGCCTTGTGCAGAAGACCTAGCTGCAGTGATCTGTTTTCCATGCCACTTCTCAATCCTACAGTTCAGATGCTATGCTGAAGACACAGGAATGAAAAAAGAGCCAAATACTCTGAACTTGTTTAAATATAACCACCCTTTAAATAGAAAAGATGTAGTAAGTTGTACGTTCTCCTGGATTTAGGGCTTGACTGATGGTTTCTGACATAAACTACAACTCTCAACAGAAAAACTTCAGTTTATTTAGCATGGATGGAGCAGCCTCATGAGAATGACTATTACAAGCTCTAACATCACCAGTATTGGCTGATCCTTGTCATTTCATCACACACCTCTCATCACACAATGCTTTGCTAGTAATGTTTCATCTCACAATGATCCATCCCCCAAGGTCCAATTTCCTGCTGGATGGGAGAAGTCTGCACCAGGACAATATTTCATTCTCCATTATTCCGTTCAAAAGAGGAACATTTTATTTTGTTGTAGCTCTCTTACTCTAAAGTCCTGCACACAGCAAAAGGACTAAAATACTGAGCAGTGATTTGTCTCAAATGAAGTAGCACAGGGTGAAGGAAAGAGAGTGATCCTCTTTAACAGTGTAATCTTGGATATCTACTGACTTAAAGTATTATTCTGTTAAAGGTGGTTAATTTGTCCTGGTTACTTCTAGGCCATTTTCCTCAGGGAGGGAGAATAACTGTGCCTGTGTAGCATTATAACAATATAAAAAATATATATTAAAAATGTATGTATATGCTTGGATACTTTGGGCTTCTGGGTATTTTTTCTTTTAAGCTGGAATTCTATATGCCTATGTAAGGTGTTACAGCTTCAGCATGCTTTTAGCTAAGCCTTTTCCCTGACAAAAGAGCGCTGGGATGCTGCAAAGCACAGTTGTTGGAAAGCCACCCCTCTAGTGGCCAGATCCTGCAGGGAGCTTACAGCAAGTTACACAAAAGCAAATCTCTGCAGGGTTGGGTTTTTGCCTTTTTTTTTTTTGTCTGGCAATAAAAAAAATATTTTAAAAGTCACCTTCGTGTTTAAATGCAGTGCTACCTAAATTAAAATAATGGGGGAAATATAGTATTGTTTAGTTTCCCAGTCATGAAAGTATTGTAAACATTAGAGCTGGATTGATGCACTTCTTGATGACTTGAAGTGGTTTTCATAAATGAAGTCCAAATATGTAATAGCTGCTCTCAATTTTCTATGAGAAGATTTATTCAAAAATAAATTTAGCTAAGGGGAAAAAAGAGACAGATTTGAAAGCTGAGTTATTGCCAAGAACTCAAACATTGAAGCAGCCAGTCCCTTTTGAGACAGCTGCAACATTTCATGGTGTAAAGTCAGCGAATTTCCACAGGCCCTGCTGCCAGAGACCACAAAATGGTTTCAAACAACGGCTCACTTCATGATATTTTTGTTTTTTAAAAAAAAGTGTCCTTATGCTGCTGAGTGGGCAGTGTGCGCTAAGTTAGCAGATTAATGAAAATGTTTCACTGGCACAAGATTTTGATTGCCCCAGTGCAAAATTGCTTGCAGATTGGAAAACAGCATGTTTCATTTCAAACTCATTCTCTTCCCATACATTAGCACTTGTCAATGTAGCCATTAAGCACAGTCAGTGCAGAAATTTAATTACAAAACCATTTATTTTATTGAAAGAAAAATAAACCCAAGCTACCTCAAATGCATTAGGTGGGTTCAAAACATGTTCGGCTGATAACACCCAAGGGTAGAGAGGCTGCTGTAAGAATAATGTTCCTTTCATGTGTGGTGGGGACTCAATATTAGAAACAGCTGCCTATAAGTCATTCTTTATTTAAGTTCTATTGTGAATTAAAGAACAACTGATTTAATGAAGGAACTTTTTATATCTGAAGTTACTCAGCTGTGGTAGTCACTCTGTCTTCCTTTAAGAAAAAGGTTAAATTTTAAATGCTAAATAGGTGAACGGAATGATACTCTTTAGTTAATACTTTTTTCCTTTTTTTTTTTTCTTTTTGCTCGTGTTAGCCTTTTGTTCTCCTAATGCTCAAAGAATGTAAGGTCTGCGGTATTAAAGGAAGTAACAAAAATGTGCTAAACACATCAAAAGTAGAAAATCTGTATCTTATTTATGCCTCAGAGTTCTACACTCTGTATGTCTTAGAGGCATTTGGAAAGGCCCAAGAATAAGGATCTCTAACAAAATGATAGATGTGGGTCAAGCAGCACTCTGATGTCATGGTGCATATTGCCTCTGTCTCACTACTAATGAGCTGCCAATAACAGGTCTGTTTTACTGTTCTGCTTGAAGAAGAAAAAAAGGAGTTATAACCTTAGTGGTTTGGACTGATTTGTCAATTTAAGCACTCTTTTTTTTTTCCTGTCTGAGATATCTACCCACAATTTCTTGCAGACATAGGCTCATGCAGTCTACCCAGCTGAAGAGCCTGGATCAAGGAGATGTGCGTGGTCGGCAGCACCCCGGGATGCATGGCAGACAGAGAGACCGCTGCTGCTATGGGGAAAACCACAGTGCAGAGAGAAAACTCACTGGCAGACCCAATGTTTGCCGCAAGGAGAGTGGCCCTGTCTAACAATGATTCCTCCTCACCACAGCCCTGTGCCCAAGCCACCGATGCGTGTCTGTGTGTGTGTGTGTGTGCAGGGTGGGAGGAGGAGGTGGAGTCCTCCCCACATCCCAGACAGCCAGTGACTTACATGTGAGTTTGATCACCTCCTGCCTTAAGCAAGTACGGAAACAGATGCTATTAATGAATATAAAGGTATTTCATACGGTCACAATACTTCACGTGATGTCTTCCTATGCTAGTCAACATTATCATGTCAGGTTCAGTAGCATTGCCTTTCATTAACAGAATTAAAAATTAAATGCACTCCTTTGTTTTAGACAATTTCCTTAAAAATACCTGTTTTTACTTTTTTCCAAGTTAAAGAGAAATACCCTGGATTTTTCTGTTGACTTCTAAAGTCTGTATTTAACTTTACCCATGCATCCCTTCTCTCCACCAACAGAAGTGCCAGCCAGAGGGACAAATTCCTCAGCCACCAGAGGGACACATATAGCCTCCTGACCTGCACCCGGTACTGCAGCACCACAGAACATCCCGGAGTAAACAGAATGGCAAGGACGCTGTCAGCCTTGCCCAGACAGGGACCAGTCACTCTCACCAGGGAGATCTCCTCCAACAGTTTCCCATCCTGCCCTGCTCTGCAGCCTGGCAGAGGGAAGATGCTGGAGTCACTGATGCTCCAAGCGATGCACTTCTACGTCTTCTGCATCTGCATTTAGGGAAGCTCTGAAATGAAGCAGACACTGCGCCCATTCACACACAACTGAGTGGAAGAAAAAAACCCACAAAAATAGTTTGAACTAACCCACCCCCGAGTTTAGTTTCTGAGTTGAAATCTGTTTGCAAGGGAGCCAACGGGGGAAAAAAATTCTGTCAAAAAACATGCAGAGGATGAGAGAAAGCCAGTGCCAGCTTACCACAGGGATCTTCCCTGGAGGCTAGGAAACGTGCTGTGTGTTGGAGCTCTTCTGAAGCATCCCATCTCACCTCATAAAATTGCCCGCCAGCACCACCCTCCTCCTTCCCTTGAGTCCATCGCCAGGGAGAGGCTGGTGGGCTCAGCTCTCCCATTTGGTGGCCCCCGAGTACACCCTGCTGTGACAGTTGTCTTGGGGTTTGGGTTTGGGTTTTTTTGTACTTTGGCATAAAAAAGTTTCCAAGAACTGTTTAAATATTAACTTGAAAGGCTGCTGAAAAGGAGACTAGCACAGAATGCCGCAAGGGAGAGCTGCAAAATGGAAACCCAGAATCAAAACAAATGCCTCTTCTGTGGGGAATCATCACCTGCAGAGGTTTCATCTTCATGGACTATTTGAGGTTTTCAAACTTACAAAATAGTCTCCTGGAAGTGTGGGATGAAACACAGTTGGAGAATAACTGGACCATGTATCATATCATTAACACAAAATAATTTCTCTGGAATAGAGCAATTTAGTCCAGTTCCCAATTTCTTACTACCTCTCCATTTTAACTTTTTCTGAACCATTCCAAATAAAATCCTGTCTAGATAAACCTTTTGTTAGTATCTCTATAATGAAAAGGAAAAAAAAATTTCCCTTTTAAAGTCCTCAGGTATTTCTCTCCTAAAATTCTGAGGCACAAGTATCTGCCTGTTTTAAGGATTTACAAATTTTCTATTTCTAGTTTCTGGACTTCTCACAAAAACTTATGGTGCACTTCTGAGGTAGTGAAATCTCATTTCCATTTTACAGATGAAGAGAAAATGAAGGTAAAATGAGATTCTATGTTTTTCCCAGATCTGGAAGTCTACACAAAAGTCTGAGGCTGCACTAGGCTCCCTGGACTATCTTTTATCTCTGTCATCTCAACAGATTTGGAATAGGAGTTATCCCAGATTTACAGGAGAAGTAGCCTCTGCTATCCTACATTTGGATACTCCCTGTGGTACTACAGTCCCTCTGATCAATCTTTATTCAAGACACACAACAGAAAAAGTAAGCCCCTTATTGAGAGTTATTACAGTAACTCAAAGTAAACTGAAGTAGAGCACACCCTTTCATGTACTGACATTCCCTGTTCTACAACTCCACTTACCTCTGCCCTATGATGTTCTTTGGGAGTTTTTTTAACGCAATACACGAAGCAATATAGAATGAGAAAAGTCAGAGAAGAAAAGTTGCAAAGACTTTTTCAGACCTTCAGAGGAAACAAAGTATAATAAAATGATACTGAGCACAAGCAAATATGCAATGTGCACGTGTCTAAAGTAATAGGACACCTTAGGACCTAATTCTTCAGTCTGAAGATATATAATCAGTTTTCTCTCAATCCATTAAGGAGCAAAACACAATAATCATCATAATTCTTAATGTAGAGTTGAAAAATGTAAAGAATTACCATGGTAGGAAAAACATCTCCTCTGTCAGCATTCAGGGAAAATGCTTCCAGGAAGGTAGAGTATCAGGATTCTGATCCATTGCAGACACTGCCCACACTACCCACAGGTATGTATGTGCCTTTATACAAACCTCACGTGTACTTAAGAGCAGCTGCTTCACCTGCGTAAGAGATGCGAGCATTGTCACAGCAAACCATCTCAGGGCACAGATCTCAATCAGAAGTGGTAGATGCCCCACCAACAGCGGATGTGGAAGGCTTATCAAACTGGTGAAGCATCTGCATCCTCAGCTTCAACTTGTGTGTGGTTAAAGTGATCACTTTGACCTGTCTCAAGATCAAGGTCGGAGGTGTCAGCTCCATAATGTTCACCTCTCTAGAGACTGACAAAATAAACTTAATACCTAAATCTGCTGTGCCCTAAGAGAAGTTAACCTTGGAGAAGGATTCCCCAAACAAAACAAGGAAGAGCTGCCCACTGTGTGGGTACAGACTTCAGCATATCACCTTCTGCAATGAGTGGAAAGTTGCATCTGTAAAATACTTCACCCAGCTGAAAAAGAAAAAAGAAAAAAAAGAGACAGTGTGAGTGTAAACATATTCCCATAACACATGAAGTAGGGACAAGTGAACAAGTACTTGACTACATGAGTTTCACAGCTCACTGGGTGTCATTCCAAAAAGCATCTGTCACCGCCACTGGCAATGAATTTTGAAAACAACTGTATTTTGCATCTCGGAGTTTAACAGGATCACACAGCTACGGACAAACTACCTAAGTCTAAAGACCTGGGAAATGCATGCCTTACCTCTCCATATCTTGTCCTTGGTTATATTATCAGTGACAGGAGTCACAATGTTGCTAGGATGGTGTTAGACAGCAAATTCACACATAGATCTGACTTGTCAAATCAGCACTTTCTGTCTGAACTGTTCTACAGTTCTATTAAGAGCGATTTCTTCTTTTTTTTTTTCATACTAAACAGGTTTCACTTGAGATTTGCAAACTTTTATCCATTTCTGTAATTCCAGAAGAGCAAGTATAGGATTAGAAAATATAATGTGCCTTGCAAGAAGAGCAGAAACTACTTATCACCTCCGTGCTGAGATGTACGTATAGGAGAGGTGTTTATAGCAGTTAAAAATTTGGGGGGAAGGGGAGAAGGGCAAAGAAAGTGTCCTCTTCATATCACTGGCAATTTGGCTGCAATAGCATTGAGATTTACTCCTACCTGCACATAACTCTTAGATGTGAGAAACTATTGTACTGGGGTCCATATTAATGCACAGTAAGACAGAATCCCATATCCTAAAGAATGTAAATTTTGAAAGAAAAAGCTTAGGGAAAGAATCCTTAATTTACCTTACAGAGAGGTAAATTAATCAGCTTGAATTCAGCTGTAGAGTCAGAAACAAACCCCACATTTCTCCAGCATTCATTCTTCTGAAATATGTCATTCTCCCATTCAGGACTGTTTGAGGTCTGTCACTGAACTGTGCACAGCATCTGTCCCTTAGTCAGAGATAAGGGGAAAAGTTAGAACTTAACCATGGACTGCTTTAAAGTTGTTTTGCTTTGCTATTAAAAAAAAAAAAAAGGTAGCTTTTATATTAATTTAAATAGCATCTGAGCTTATACTTACCTGTGTACCTGCAAAATCATTGCTGCGAAATAATCAAGATCAGTCCCTGTTTTTCATAAGAAAAGACTAAATCAAATTTGTACATTTTTATCCCAAAGACACACTGTTTCCTGCACAAATGTAGGAAGCGTTGTTGTTCCTCTCACCTGCCCCTGCTGACAACAAACAGATGCTGGACAAGAACAAGGCATATGCAATAACATCTCAGGGTAGGTTTGTTCAGAAGAGATGGAACAACCCAGGTCAGTAGTTCTAATAGTGTGTGTATATCTTTCAGTGTCCACATACTCTAATCCACTTCTGCAGTGCTCAGATCTGGAATGTTTTGGCTCCAAATGTATAGAGATCCACTTTGATGCCTGTGAGTGAGAAGAAAGAAGGTAATTGAAGAATAAGAAGCAGCAGCATGTTGGCTTGGGTTGATTCTTACTCAACAGCCCACACTTTCTTATTGCAGACACTGGTTAGGGTTGGGCTGTGGCAATCCAAGGGCTGTGAAACTGCACACACATTTTCACACAACCCTGTCTAAAAGATTTATTTTTGTTGCTAATGTTTCTTCTCCTACTCACAGTGTGTTCTGTTTTGATCTTGATTTTGGGCCCAGTTGGGAACTACTAGAGCATATCTTCCCAAACACTGTTGTAGTAACATCGGCTCCTACCCTACAAACAGGAAAAATATAAAACCTGAATCATCTTTCTACCACATGAGTCAGAAACACATCCCTTTTTAATATAGAACAGAAAATATACTTGGTTTTGTTCATCACTCTTCCTTCTAGGCTGTGAGGCATTATTGCCCATTTGAAATATGTGGATGTTAAGATTAAATCATGTATTAGAAATCACAAAGTTTTTTCTTCCTAGCAGCTGTTTAACAAGTTAACACTTCAGTTTTTCTGAGAGGCTGCTTGCATTGATTAGTGGTCTTTGGCTAAATTGTGACTGAAAAACGAGGTTAAAAAAGAACAACCTTTGCAGAAATGAAAATGATGTTTGCAGTAATTGCCTAATGATGTTATTTTCTGCGTCTGTGCTAGGAATTGTAGCTTGCATGATACAAATGCTTTACAGAGGGGTAGTAAATTATCATTCTCTCTACGGATTTACAATATCAATCTTGGTAATTTGTTAGTTACAGTGTATGTAATGCGATATTACTGCTCATGTTACACAAGAGGATTACACGGCTTACTGAATAAAGCAGTGGTCTTTACATCAGGGACCATACTTCCTTCCAGACTGATGCAGAGACAAGTGAAATTAGATTGGTGTTCTCAGCCTTAGGACCATCTTTGGTGAACATAGATTGAGATCCCCAAATGGCTAAACACACAGAGCCAATCACTCATTTGTATATGCTCTCTCCTAACATTTGGATTCCAGATTCTTACACTTTTTTATCCATCAGCTGTTGAAACAAATTGATGTGTGGTTTTTCAGTGCAAGATTTACCAAGTCCCAGATTTGTACCTATGCTCCTGTTAGTTTATTAGAGGCTGTGAAATTCTATTCAGGTTTTATAAGGGTGCATTCAACTAGTCTGTTTGACAGGCTTCAATATTTTGCAGTTTGAAAATCCACCACTATTTCATCTCTGACCTTCAAGAGAGGGAGATACTGTTATTGCTGTGTTGGATGTTTGATGTAAATCAGAAAGAATACAAAGGAGAAAGAGCTGCTAAAATTTACAATTTTGTATTGTTCTACTTTATTCTTTACAACATTTTTGCTCTTGGAAGTCATTTCTATGATATTCTGCTGCTCAACCCAAAATGCCTTTTTTTTTTTTTTTTATTTTTGCTTCTCACAGATGAAGTCCTTTTTCTCTGTCCAAGAAATTATCCCTTATTAATTGCAGTTATCTGTCTACTGTTGTCTTACCTCTCCTCCCTGTGATTAATTGTAACACTGCTTTCTGAGCTCTGGCTAGCATTTCAATATATTTCAGGTAAAGTGGGCCCTACAGTTGAACTCAATATCCCAGATGTAGCTGATTGGAAGAGAATGACATCTTAACAAACTAGAATCAAATTGTTAATGTTTATCTTCCTTTGATTATTTTCCTCATTCTAAAACTTTCAAATAAATTTTGTATTGATTAAAAGAGTTACACTGACAACTTTAAGCCTGCCAGTGTCTGTTTATCCTTTGAAGGGTAAAGCTCAGGATTGCTCTGTCAGTCTAGATCAGCCCTGATCATGAAAGACTATATCTGTGGCCGAAAGACTTGTGTTTGGGTGAAGTCAGCCTAGCCATAGACTCCTTAGCACTGGTGATTTTTGGTAATGCTCAAGCATCTGCCAATCCTTTGCATGGCAAACTCACTAGAGGAAATTAATGATGCACAGCTTTTTAAAAAATTACTTAGGTACTCAAAGACATGGGGCACACTTAGAATAAGGGCTGACCTTAAGGTCACACTAAATCACATACCCACTGCCCATTTCTACAGCAAGCCTTTTAGAGTGACTCCCAGCATTAAGCCTGCATAAGCCTAAGACCCTGGCATGGTCCCCATGCTGAGATGGAGCCTGCCCCTGTTTCTCCCCTCCCCCTGCTGCATGGTACATTGAAACACTGGAAGCACACCAGTATCAGTCCCACAAAATCCCTCGTCCTGATTTAGGACTCTAAATCCCAATCTCACCTCCTGAAACCTTTTTGTTTTGTGGGCCAAACCTGGAAGGGCAGATAAACAGTCCACCCCCTAGTGCTGAAAGCTCCCCCATTTAGCAGCTGTGCCTACCTCAGACAGCTTGAGAACACCTCTTGGTGAAAACTAATAATAAATGGGCTCTAAAGACAAGCAGTAGAAATTTTGGATGTGATTTTTTTTGCATCCAGTTGAAACCAAAACTGAACGCCATTCCATGAGGCCTTTTTAGGTTCATATACATTTCCGGGGAATCCTGCTCCAAGACACAACTGAAATAATAAACAACCAACCAAAAAAATAATACAGGGCCCCCAGTGTATTTTAAAGCTCTACTGGATGAAGCACAAGAGTACCACTTGCCTGAAAATTGAGCTCTTTAGATGAGACAGCTGAAGCATTGGGAATGGAGCTGTTGTTTTAAATGGACAATAATATCTGTTAATAACTAACTTCTGGTTACAGCTGACCAAGACTACTTGAATAAATAACCTAGAGGTCCAAGTATCTGCATCCCATTACCAAGCTCCAAAAGCCACTTAATCCCTTCACCACGAATAGTGCAGCTGCCGTGCAATGTGGCATAGACAGTTCTAACGAGCAGTTTCAACAGCCTTGGTTTGGCTTTGCAATCTGCAAAGACACAGGCATGATAATGGGCAAGGGCTGGCAATTTGAGAATGCTTTTTGCATTTTTTTGTTGCTGCTAAAATAGAACAAAAACTTGCTGTAGTTGAGATGAGCAGAAGCAATATCAGCCCGTCGGGCAGAGAAGGCATGTGGCTGGGTTGGAGCTTAGGATCTAGGTTGGTGCTGGTTCATTGTGGCTGCTGTCACCAAATCACCTCTCCACATAGGCCAGCGCACAAGGGACAGAGGCCTGAATCTGGAAGGATGCTGAGGAGTAGATGGAGACTTGAGACTACAAAACTAAGTCCAAGCCAAAGGAGATTATGTGGTCCTAGTGTTCCTCCCCTTCCCTCCTGTCCCTGCCTGCAGGTTGTCTACACAAAGGGGCAGCCCAGACACAGAGCCAGCAACCATGGATGGCTGCTCTGAGGGGCTCCTGGAGGGAACACCAGCTGTGCCATATGGAGTCCCACCATCCCCATCATCCACTGGTCAGGGCTCAGAGGCAGTAGAGGTAAATCAGTCTTAGACACCACTGAGTCTATTGGTGATCCCTAGATAAAACAAATGTCAGGGACAGACAGGGGAGGATAGAAACCCACTTCCCAAAGAGGTCAGCTGAGGTCTGACAGGAGCAATTTCCCACTGCTTATTGCAGACAGAAACCCCACGTGTGTATGTCAGATAGCAAGCAGAGGAGGAGCGAGGTCATCCTCCTAAAATCAGTGCTGTGAAAGGATTATTGCTTTATGCAGAAGAGATGTGGGAGTGAGAGCAACAGAGCTCAGGAGTTCCGCTCTTCGAGATTTTTACAAGGGAGTGACGAGCCAGTGTAATTACTGGGCTGAAGCTCACAACAGAACTTATAAATTCATTGTCAAGGCAGTTGCCTCCATTCCCAGATTCTTAACTCTAGTTCAGTCCTTCCTCTCCATTCACAGGTACAAATGCCTCCGGCTTTGTGAAAATGACTAGAACAGAACTGACTTGCTAGTTTTTACCCTAAGAAACTGTTGGTAGCCTACAGGTAGAAATCAAAAGCATGTCAGTTGAGATTTGGTTAAAGTAAGACTTGCACAGCATTAAGACGGTTTAAATGCTCAGATCTGCAAATTAGCCTGATCTTTGTACTTTTCTTGCTTTACCAAAAAATCTAGAGTGAAACTTGCCATTCTGGGTAATTTCGCCATCAATCACAAGCACAAATGAGGCTTTGGGTACACACCTTCTAGGGTTTTTTTCAAATGGTTTCAAAAATATGTGCAAGGAACAAGAAAGCATCTACTGATCATTTAGGAATCTCTAATAACAAACAGTGTCAAGACAGTTCAAATTAGTTGATACATCACAAAAATATGCAAGATTTCTTTTCTGTGGTGTATTGGTGATTAATAATTTAGGAAGGGAAATATATGTTACAGCTCAGCCAGTATCATTTAAAGAATATTATGTTATTATCTCGATAATTAATTGTTCGGGAAAGTTTACTTACTGTGAAATTATCTACAACTTCGTTTTTTGATAATTGCTTAGTGAAAACTTCTGCCTTATAAGGTTAGTTTGGTGTTCTGACAAACTGCAGCGCATAATCAAACTCAATTTATAATACATGAATTGGCAGAAGTTCTCTGTGAGTTCCACACAGGATATGAAGAAGCTGATGTCTCCAAGATGGAAGAAAAGCTTCTAACAGAGACAACAAGACATGTTCAAAGGCTTTTTTTTTTGAGCACCACAGAAAAGCAAGTTGCCAGGGTTAGGTAGGTGGGATGGGGAAATCCTTCCCTCAAACACACTTTCTCCTGAGGGGATCATGAATCCTTTTAGTTCATGTGCCTCAAGAGACTGACACAAAGTCTGTTTAAGTCAAGGGGAGGATTTCCTTTAATATCAGCAGGCATTTGCTGGGGAGCCGAAAGCCTGTGTGAATTAAATCAGTGAATCAGAAATGGAAAATGGAGCCAGGGCCAGGCTGGACTTCAGAAGGCAACTGAATATGACTCAATCAAAGGAATGAAGGCTGGAGCCCCAGCTCCAGTATCACCCTCTTTGTAATCCCTTTGTAGGCTGCTGCTCTTGGATCTGCTCAGGGGCCCAGCTTTTAAGGGTGAAATTAGCAGTTACCCTGTTCTAACAACTACCAGCCACCACTGTCTCCCAAACCAGGAACTACATCAATGGCTCTCCAGGGTTTGCCATGCTTTATTGATTTAGGTAAAGGCAAAGGTATCTTGAGTCCCAACAGGGGCAATTTTCATGTCACAGGCAATACCTTATGCTCTATTTCCAGCTATAACACTAAAAAATACTGATTTCTTTCTAGTTTCACAAAGGGAGCACAAGGAAACATGCCACAGCAATGTAATCCTTCATAAGATTAGGCCAACAATAATATTTTTTTGCTAAATTTCTTTCAATGGTTTGTTCGTACTCTCCTGCTGGACAGAAAAAGACAGAGAATGATGTGTCCCTCAGGTCAAAGTCCCCAACAGCAATAAAACCAATATGAAATACAGGGAGTTTTGAAGGGAGTGTTTTATCAGCCTTCTCCCCTCTGCCTGTTTTCCCAAGAGACTGCAAAAAGTGCATGACGATATACAATGAGTTGAGGAGAAAGAGGTAGATATCCAAGGTACTGCCCATCCCAGCCCTTAGCTCAGTGACCAGCTCCTGCCTTGTCAGGTGAGGTGGTGGGTTCTCCATTGCCCCCCAGCCTTCCTGAAGCTCTTGTCAAAACAAATACATCAGAGGACATGGTGAGACACATTCCATATCTGCATGGCATGGGTTGGACCAGGAAGTCACCACAAGGCTGAAAGTTGAATGTGACCTCCCTGAAGCATGGTGCAGTCCACCTACCCATCCAGTGCAATGGGTAGGGTAAAAAAATCCCTGGTAGTCTGCAAGCTCCAAAAGGCAAAGCCTCTCCAGAGTCAGAGAGACTTTTTTTATAGACACTATGGAGAAACCATATATAATGATGTCATCATGTATAAATGCTATAATAGATGAATCTCAAAAGGTAAACATAGTTTGTACTGAACTGGCTGCAAGTGCTCTGCAAGGACTGTGGAGCTTTAACCTGCTCTCAAAAATTAATCCTGAATTTTTGAAGGGGAGTTATTTTCAGAAATGTACGTCACACACATGAGTACATGGAGATTGCAATATAAAGTGCATTCTCATTTACATTAAAAATAAGTTGCTTTCCATAGTGGAAAATTTAAGGAAGGAAAATGTATTGTTTAAAACCATGCTTGATTAGCTGAGACAGATCTTTATACATGACAGTTTTTACTCCTTTCATTTTACTCCTGAGATATCTATCTTTACTATCAACATATTTTATGGGTTTATTAAAAACATCACATTATCTTTACCTACTTAACTGCAAATAATTCAAACAGAATGTTGGAAGTTTTCCCTTATAGTTTGCTAGAAAAAAATGTTATCTTTCCAAAATGGTCGCTTTAGAAAAATCCTAAATATTTCAGAACCAATTCCAGTAGTCAAGCAAAGTCAAACACACAGTTAAAATACCATTCCTTAATACATGTGGACTTTCACCTGACAAATTCTTGTAAAACAGCTTCCTCTTTTTCAGAGGGGCTCTTTGGAAAAGCTCTGGCTAAGGAGTGCATTGAATGCCATCTGGCTGCAGAGCCTACCAACAGACACAATCCCCACGCCTACAGGATAGCAAAGAACTTCAATTCCAATCCCAATATTTTCCCTTTCAGGCAAGGCATTTTAGCTTTTTTACTAGCATAAATAAATAAAATACCATGAAAAGCAAATACTTTTGTAAAAGAAATCTCACATCATCAGAATCAGAGCTGTGTAAATGATTGGATTTTTTGCTGGAGAAGTCAAATGAAAATATTAGTAGGAATAAAAATAATAATTTTCAATCTTGTTAAGCTTACTTACTAATTTATTTGTTGCACTTATTTTTGGAAGATCAAACCACAAAACATCAAAATTTCCTATTCATTGAAAACCTAGGGTATTGACATACTCTGACACAGCTTCCACAGCCTATGCTATTTTTAATAATGCTAGCAAAGCTCAGAAGAGGCAATCACCAAACAAGGATAATTTTAAATACTGCTGTTGAAAACATCTTTCAGTTGAACTCTGAGACTCCTGAGATGTGACTGCTGTGGTTAATTTCAAGTTTACTGATCGGGAAGGAACTTCTTAAATCATGCCATTCATAAGAAATAAAAATCTACTTGAAATGAGTCCAAAACAAATGTTTTTTATGTATAGGTTCAAATCTAGATTTTGAAATCATACAAGACTGTTAAGTCCTATCAGTTATTCCTTCCCCACAAACTCCATTTTCAAGCATAAATCCATTTTATAAGCCTCTCAATGTTCAATGACCTTTCTCTCAAAATATATGCTTAGGTCATATGAAGACAAACATGGAATTTATAGCTTCATTCAAGATTAACTATACAGAATATTAACGTACAATGAACAAATGCAAACTCCAAAGCTAAAGGTCAGGCCCCATTAAACATAACACTCTCCATACTTACAGGAGCCCCTATTAACATGTACAGAACATCTGAATTTTTTGCTATCTGGTCCGCAAAAGGGGGCCTGGGGGTTTTGTTTGAGTTTTAGAAGTTAATAAGCCTATTGTGGCAGTAACTCAAAAGCAAAGTGCTACCTGGTGTGCCAGGAATGTCCTGTTTTCTTTTGAGAGGAGGCTGCCAAGGTACTGCATTACCATCATACGCCTTTCATAACCTTTCACTATTATCAGCTTCTCATTTTCATCTCTTGGATCAGCAGCAATTTCTTAAAAGTATTTATTTTCTTTGCTAGACCAGCAAAGGGCTGTCACAGAACATTTGATTACACCAGCAAACGGGCCTACTGGAGCAGCAAGATGCTTGTCCCTCCCCAGCCTCCTGCACCTTCATGTAGGCGTCGCTGGGGGTACATGTCTGGATCACTCAGAGAAGAGTAGGGAAGATGGAGTACAACTTTCCATGGCATGTGTAGGTTTCATCTGCTGCCATGGACGGTGCCCATTCTGTAAAGATACTGCCCAAGGGCACATAAATTGCTACTGTAGTGCACCAGGCTGCAGCAGACAGCAGGTAGACTGGCAACATTTTTCCCAGAGAATGATGATTTCATTGCCTTGTAAAAAAAAAGAGGACAGGAGCAGACCAAAAGGACCCTGCAAGCTCTGTACCAGGTTGGGGAAGCCTTTCCTATCACAGCTGCAGAAGAGGACAGCTGAGAATCCACTTGCAAATTTCAGCAGAGACCTGGACTTGCCTTGGGAGAGCAGGATGTAGTCTGGGTTGCATCGAGACCTCGGGCAACCTCTGCAGTGCACTGGGCTGCCTGCACCCCCTGCTGCAGCCAAGACTGCTGGCACTGGGGAGCAATTGCCCCAACAGCCTTGCTGGTGTGCTTGCCTCCTCCACCTCCGTATCTGTGCCATTTACTCCTGCCAGAAGTTGCTCTTCTCCCAACACTGCCCATGCCTGGGACATAGGCTGAATTAATGAGAGCATAGTTCTGTTCCTCCCTGGGAATCTCATTTATCAGCACCAGGCAAGACAAATGATGGTTTTGCACTTGCAGCCAACTATTCCACTGGAGAGATTTCTAAGTGAAATCAAAGCCTTACGTAGGGGCATCACAAGGTCATTGCACGGATTGCCCTAAAATGGAGAAAAATCTTAGGGTCGAGCGGCCTCACCACCTCCCACCCACTTAAGAAGTGAGTTTAGTTCTACACCCGAAGGTGGTCCCCCCAAGGTCCTTATGCCTCTATCTTTATCCTTCCCAACACGCACAGAACAAATCGCCCTGACATGACCTGTGGCACAGAAGACCTCAGCAGGCAAAGAGAAACTTTCACATTTCCAAGAGCTCCTGCACACAGCACTTCAAAGAAGGTCTAAAACTCTTTGTCTCATGATTTCAGACTGATGGCTGTCACCACTGTGTGCTCTCCATGTAGAATCAATTAGTAATAGCCAAAGTCTCTGGTGACTCTGCAGAGGCGGTTTTCTTCCTCTTTTGAAATGCCGTCAAGGTTTTCTCATCAAAGGATTATGCCTATGACAAGAAAGCAAAGTAATTTAATATAAGCTGAAAGGGAAATGGAAAACTCCCCCACCTAAGGCTAAAGCAGGGACTGTTATATCTGGAAACACCACTAAAATCTCCAAAACGTTTTCTCACCTCTGCCTCAAAAAATCCAAAAAACCCACCCCAAAAATCCTTTCGAAACAGCCTTTTCAGCACATATATGTGTAAGGGAGTAAATTAGCCTGGGTCAACCCCATGCCTGCTACCATAGGTAATTCCCTATTTCAGATAAAGTTTTGATATTTATCCTGTATAGAACAATGAAAAACATTGCAGACAGAAGCAAGGTTTTTGAATCCCACTTAGACTCCTTCTAGACCCTGTTTTCAGTTGTTATAAAGTAGAAGTCAATGGATCTGTGCAGTTTACAGCAGTGAATTTCTGAGTCTAAACCAGGAAACAAGTATATGGCCACAAATTTCCTACTACTGGGTACATTTTTGTAAAATATGCATTCTTTGGGCAGAATACCACACTCATTATGGGCGCCCACATTTCTGTCACAAATATTTTAGTAAAGTAATTTTTTAAAAATACGATATAATTTGTGGATGACCATGGACTCGTTGGTGTGTGTCCATTCCTTAAAGTAGTCTGACTGTTGGCTGCATCCCTTTTTCCTTTATTTTTTTTTTCCCCCCTTTTGTGGTCACATATTTTATTTACCAAACTAGTTTGTGAAAGTTGGAGGAACGGCACTGTCTGTGCTTTCCTCACACAGAGCAGATTCCAGAAACATTTTAGTACTATTAAGAAAGAGAGCTTGGCAGGCATTCTCTGTCATGGTAATTCACATAGGCTTAAGGCTACCACTCAGGCAGAAAGAAAAAACAAATATAAGCGACGGAACAATTTTCCTAATTGTTTACACTTTCTTGTGAGAACTTATTCATGAAACTCGTGGCACTCTACTTTTTTATAAGCTCTCATAGAATAAAGTGTTTCAGTAAAGTAAATAGACATGGTGGTTGTTTCCACTTGGGTGCTGTTTTCTCATTGTGCCCATAGTTTCCCTCTGTTTCCTTTGCTGACCCTGCATGGCAGGAAAAAACCTGGATTCACATGGATTTTTGGAATGACAAAAAGAAGAACTAAAACAAAGAAAAAAAAGAACTAGAAAATAATCACCGTTAACAATCTACCCACCATCATCCTAGCCCTGCCAGGAGAATGAAGGAGAAACAAGGCAGAGCGAGGAAGAGCAGAACAGGTAAGAGTTTGTTTGCCCCTATCCAGCACAACAACAGAGGAGCACTACCACCCCACGTGGCCCCACTGTAGCCTTTGACCTTCCAGGACACAATTTCACCTGGTAAAGTGCTGAATCAGGTTTTAAACGCCTTGCTGTTCTAACGTACTTTGTTTCAGCTTTTTTTTTTTTTTTTTTTTTTGT
>VZRE01002873.1:76777-148330 GCA_013396775.1 Cephalopterus ornatus
TTTAGTGAGGAGAAAGGACTGCCAATAATTTGGATTTCAGAGAGAATTCAAATTCAGCAAAGACTAAGTGTATTCAGATGTGGATTTCAAATTCATCCAAAACTTGTATAAATCCTGAACTGAACCTAACTGAGCCTTTAAAGAGTTGTCTTTTCCTCTATTACAAGTGGCTCCAGGTGAAAGCATCAAGATATCACCAAGGAATTTCTCTCGCCATTATTTCCACCTTGAATATAAACAGAAAATACCAGAGAAAAACAGATAGATATCCTGAGAAAAGAAATATTTTGTTAATTTTTATTTCATTTTGTTCTTTTGCTCTTTCTCTCATCTACATCAAAATAACACTGGAGAGTGGAGAGTGCTTTCCCAGGCTTTTCCCAGTGGAACAATTGAGTTGCCTATGGTAAGGGCAAACTTTCTTGGACAGGAGACACAATTTCCTTTGCAGCCTCTACAGAACTACAAAAATGCTCTGCTGGAAGCAGGAGCCACCAGCCTTATTGGCTTTCCACTCCAGGAATAAGATGTATTCCTTCAATCACACATTTATGTAAAAAATAATAAAACGGCACAAAAATTGCATAATGCAGCAGATATAAAACAGTCCTGGGGAGAAGGATAGAAACTTGAGTACAGCAGACCTGATTTAGCACCTGTGGGATTTGTAGAAGTAATCAGTCCTTAGGAAATGTATTACTGAAGAGGGCATTAAGGCCTGGTCAAAGGGATCATCCTACTTCAGGAATGGCACAGAAAGGAGGAAATGGAGGTGAGAAAAAAAAAGAAACAAAAGGGGTTACAAGACAGGCTCCATTTGAGGGCAATATGTTATTCCCATCAGACTATTTCCACTCTGGGTTTTCATACTTGAGAGGTTGGATAAGCCTTGGACAAGCCTCTGACCTTTTAAATGCTTAACTGAATCTGGAATTCCAAACCTCTTGAAGCTGGCCCATGACAAACACTGTTAACATACAAACAGATTCCACATAAATATTAAATGCAAAAGACATAATTTAAGAAAATGTCAGTGTGCCAAGGAATACTACAGAACCTGTACAAAGATGGTTTTTTACATGTGCCACATACTGAAAAGTAGCTAGACTAGCTCAAGGCTGCTTTTAAAAGTGTTTCACTACAGCTGCCATTGCTTCAGTGGGTCCCCACAGATATTTGAGGCACAGTGTGCAAAACTCAGCTGTTTCACTTTGCATCAGATTGCATTGGTATCTTCTTCAAGCTTCAGGTCCTGAGAAGTTAGACTGAGCAAATCCACAGAATTCCCCTGAACTCTGGCTATTAATATTTACTATTTGTATTCAGAAGCTCAGCTATGCTGTCTTTGTGACAGACACATCATAAGAAAAGAATTTGTGTCAGATAATATATATTGTTATATTCCAGTTCTGCTGAAAGGGCTACAAGAGTTCAAGGTTACTTGCTAGATCCACGTGCAAAATTCATGAGGATTCTCATTTTTCATGATATCGGCATACATGTAAATTGCATCTTAGATGTTCTTCAAACCACTCAAAACTTCCATGTTCCCTGGAAGCACTAGTGAATGCAATTTTACAGGTACACCTTAGTTCAAAAGCAATGATAATTCCTGTTGCCATTCAACAGAAGGATGCAAGCCATGCTTTCCATATGCTTTTATTATAGCAGTCTCACTACAAAAAGCCGATATGATGGTGTTTTACCATTGCTTATTTTTGCAAGTCTTCAAGTTCAGGCACTTCACAGGGACTTTCTGCCACCAAGAATCAGCCACATTGCTGACACCCATCCATTAATGCAGCTACTTTACATTTGAAAAGATTCTGCAACAGCTGCCAGTCAGCCACTTGGAAATGCAGTTCAAGAAACTACAGTGATTTGGGTAGCAGAAGTAATGTGGTTACTGGGAGAAAGTTTGTGGAAATGTATTGGCAAGATTAGTGGAAGAGCATTTCCTATAATTTACTGACCACCAAATCAAAAATATTGCTAGAGCTGACTTGTAGTCTGTTTGCAGTTCTTTGTACATGTAGTTAGGATAACTGGGCTTGAAAAAACTGGGCACTCACAGAGACAGTGTGTCTTTTTCCTAGAAAAGTATGGTTGAATGAACAAGATTCATAAAGTTCAGATACATGCTTTCCAGAACAACTATAACTACCCCATCTGTGCCTCTGCAGTACTAGAAAAACATTTTTATGTTCTTGAATCTTTTGACAGTACATCTGAGCAAGAGTCATTTGTAGCAACCATAACACAGACATAATCGACCTTTAAGTGTTTCAGCCATATGACATTCAAATGCTACAGGTTGTCTTCTGTTTGTTTGAAAGAAAAAAGCTATAGCTGATTTCACCTTGAAACAAGTTAGTAGGATTTTAGTTAAATAAACATAAGATGATTTCTAAGCATGCCTTTTTCTTAATTTTCAAAAAAACAAGGTTGACATGCTGCAATAATGCATGACAGAGTACAAGTTTGGCATCTTTATCTTTGACATCATAACACACAAATGTGGCTTCTTGTGGCGAACCAACACAGCCCATATGACTTGTATTTCTTTCAAGAAAGTGTCAATATATTAAATTGTCTGAATGCTAGCCAGAATGTTACCTATATTTTTCTCCAACTTCTGCTTCAAGGGCACAAAGGGCAACTTGGGTGCTGCTCTTATTTACTCCTTCCCAAACCAAACTTTACCCTTGGGCTCTTTCACTGAGTTGTTGTGGATGCCAGAATCTAGAGCAAAGTCACAAGTCCTCAGTGGTAGCAAGAATAAGTCACAAGTGGAGAGGGACCCAAAGGAATATCTTTGTTAGGGCAGCCATTAAACAAAGCTCCTCTGAAGCATGTGTGTACTGCAAACGCATATGAGGCTCCAGACTTCAGTAAATGGTTGAACAAGTTTACTGACATGACTCATTCTATTGCTATGTCTAAACCAAATCAATTTTAGCTATTCAGCTTTGATGAATGTTAAAGTCATAGCAACCATAAAAAAATAAGAAAGGCACCTGAAAACATTAACAACATCAGAAAAATATGGGGTTTAGCTGAAAATAAACAGAAGAAATTTCAAAAAAAAGGAGGAAGTTTATTTGTTCTTTCCCAGAAAGATTACCATCTCTCATAAAAAAGATCTTGTTATTAAAGTTCCTTTGCTTCACCAGCAATGGTATCGTAGTTCTGTAACACTGTTAATCTGGTCAAAGGCTATGTGGGCCACAGAAACCCAGGCAATGACAGTGTTTATGAGAGCTGGAAGCAAGAAGAGGGTGAGAAAGATGAGGAGAGACAATATTAGTCATCTACAAAATAAAGAGCTAGGCAAGAGGGCAAAATTGCTGAAGGGTAAATAGAACTAGTAGTGCAGAAACACCGCCAGTTTCTTTTTAATAAAAGGGAAGAGAAAATTGCACATACTTAAAGAAAAGTCCTTGAAAGTACCTGACAGCAAACTCTGACTGAAGGGGAAATAGAAAGGAGCAACTTAGATCCAGAAAAATCTTATTCTGTTAACCCTTTTTGTTTAGAAAATTCAGTACAAAGTGCTTTTGCTGAGAAGGAATTTTAGGGCCCAGTCACACAGGAACTTGTAGGACTAGGATTTTATCTTGTTGGCTCTGTTGCTGAGTGTTTTAGCTGGCTGAAGCCATAGTAGCTGAAACCGCTGAAGTACATCTATATCTACACTCTATATTTTCTCCTGTTCTTAGTTTTAAGTCATTGCTAGAGTTCCACAGAGGAGGTCACAATTTGGGCATCAAATACGATATTTTCCACCAGTTCGAACCTAACAAACATTGCCTTAAATAAATTTGTGCCCATGCCAAATTCAAAATTAACTTCCCAAGCCAAGCTAGGGTTGATGGGATAGGGCCAAGGGGCCCACAACTCTGCTGTTGAGCTAATGGAGCAGTCTCAAGCTGCCAATCCAACAAGGGAGACTTTTTTATTTAACATATACATTACACAACATGTGCAATATTTTCCACATTCAATGAGAAGACTTTATTTATAAGCTGCCTGTGTTGAAATGGTCTCTTATTACAAGGAAGCAGCAAGCCAGGTTGAGCCTGGAAATGAACTCTCATTTTCTCCTTCACTGCAATATTCAGTGACATTTTGCTCATTCACTCGAAAAATATTTTGCAGATGTTTTTGGACATTTACTGAACATACAAGCCCTAGAATATTGAATTATATTCCCAGATCTTTTAATCTTGTTCAGTCTTCATTACTTATTGTAACAGTTAGTGAGATACCAAGTTTAAGGAATTATATCTGCCTCCAGGAGGACCACCTATGGTGAAGACACACGGTTATATTTCCAGCCAGATGTCTTTTGTCATCATAAACAGTTTCAGATAGATCAAAATTTTGCAGATAGGTTTCATATATAATTTTGAATCTTTTCTATTAAGACAAAATTGAGTTAGATACTTCAGAGTTGGAAAGAATAGGCCAAATCTTCACATCTATTCTGACTGCAATATGAATTCATACTTAAACAAATAATAAAAAAGATGTCCGTAGTTCTATCTTCATTCATGGGCCTGGGACGCTTTCTCCGAAAATTCCTACTTACAGATTCACCTATGATGACAGTCAAATTTCTCATCTCATAGGATGCTGGTCAATTAAAAAGAAGTCAGTGCATATATGAAATTCTTGCAATGCTGTGTAATAATAATTTATTACATAAGCCTTCTGGATATCCTGCAAATGTATATATAATTAAAATGACCATTGTGGTTCTACATCCTTGATCTCATATCAAATTCTTTTGCTACATCTAGGACATTCAATAGATGATCTTGAGTAACAAACCGCAGAGGAATTTTCTGAGTTGTAAATGGTCCCACAGAGGCACCATATACCAGCTTTGAGTTAAGTTTATATTATTTACTGAGAAACATATTTCCCAATCTCATTAGCTTCTCTGTATTTCCTATTGTTGGATTTAAATTACTTCCTGCTTGAAGAGTACTCATAAAACCACTGGTGGCTGTGAACCCCATTTTGGATATCTGCCTTTGCTCATGTACTCTATAAGGAATTCATGGTGTGATTACATAAACCAGTGCATTGTCCTATGGAAAAACAGAGATATCTCTGAATAAACCAGTTGGGATGCAAGCAATGTGACTAGCTCAGGCTGATAGCCCTAATTTGAGCTCTGGTACAACCTTTTCCACACCAGGAGAGACCAGATTCCACTCCACTGTTGCAACAAATGTTTGTTTCACAGAAGATGTGCATTAACCTAGACAACTAATACATAATTATTCAAATGCACTATAAATTAGTATCTTGTTTAACTGCCCTCTCTCTCTGATCAGGGAAGAGGGACTAATTAGGAAAGAGGTTTAATTAGTAACCAAGGACACTTTTGGACTTGGCCTACAGAGGACAGACAACCTCTTGTCTACATAAAAAAAAAAAAATCATGTCATAGACACTTAAAGTTAGAAAAGTGTCAGAGGAGTTTAAAAATGAAAGGCTGTGGAAAGAGCACAAAGATTGGAATGACTCATCCTCCCCTGGGAAAGTAATAAAAACTCCCTATCCTTTGAAAAAACATAATTTAGGTCAGATATCAATAAAATTCTGATAGGAAGAAATGACTTTTCGGTAGCATCTCAGAAATAAAGTCCCATTTGTGCAGTGCACACCAAAATAGACAGGAGGACCACAAGTAAATAATTATTTCTATACAAATGCCAGAAGTCTAACAGTGTGCAAAGGCTAACCTAGGATGTCTGGGTTTAAACATTGACAGCAAGGGGTTTAGAGTCTCTTGGTACTTGGCAAAAGACAGTTTGACAACAATACCAACCTGTCAGTGGAGACATGCTGAGTGAGATCAGAGCCACTGGAGGCATAGAAAATACAAAGTAGTGAGGCAATTTGATAGTCTCAGTTATATGGACAACTGTTGCTTGCTGCAGTAACTGTGTTCTTGAAGCAACTGCTCAGAGAATTTACAAAAAAAGAAACTGCTGGTTGAATTATTTCTGAACCCAGCAGAGATTCAAACTGTTACCTTCGAAAATTTTGACCATGGTGTACTCACAACCTATCTCCTTGGAGGACTTAAATGCGAAATCCGAAAACCTCACTCAGGAACAATTAATTAGTGGGTTAGATAAAAAGAAGTAAAAAAAAAAAAATCAACAGAAGTTACTCACGAGTGGTACAGAGTTGTTTGCAGACAACTCTGTAAAAATACATGGCTGGCTGGACATGTTGAAGAAAGTGGGATCAAAAAATAATAAAGCTCTTAAAGACCAAAGTAAAAAAGAATACTAGAAACAGGAAGGCATGTTTCAAAATGTGCAGTTCGTACACAATGGAGAAAACCACAAAACAGTTAAGTTAAGGCATGTCAAAAGTAAAACCAGAGCAAGAAAAGACAAAAGTGACTTTGAGAAAGAACTTTCTAAAGTAGTAAAAACTAACAATAAAAATCTGTTTCTAAAACATCACAAGCAGAAAGTCTGCCAGAGAGCCTTTAGGGCTGATAGATGATCACAGTCTAATAGGAGCACTTGCAGAAGATACAATTAAGCAAAAAAGCTACTTCTCTGAGATTCATTATTGAGAAACTTACAGAGGATTCTTTCATTTCAGGAGAATGGGCTGAAAGAAATGTCTCAAATTGGAAGGTCAGTTCTTAGAAAAGTTCTGGAAGAAAAGTTCTTAGAATAAATCACTAAAACAGTAACAAATTGGCCAGAGCAGGTGACATTTGCTCAGGAGTCCTAAGGAAATTCAGATAAGAAATTCTCTAACAAGTAGCTGGTACAACTCACAGCCTGAATATCTGTCAGCACCATAGTGGGTAAAGATGGTAAACATGGCACTGCTTTTCAGAGTAAGCGTATGAGCAACTTAAAAATGTACAGATCAGGAGGTCCGACTTGCTTACTGAGCAACTTGGCAGGAAACAATTTTGAGAACCTGTCAACCAGCTGCGTATACATAGGGTTAATCTGGAAGGTCAGTCTAGGTCCCCTCAGCATAGGGATGCAATGCAGCACAGATCTGTTCAGATTCTTCAAAAAAATAAATAAGCTGAAAACTGTGGTATCTGACTTACCTGTAACAATGATGGTCACACTCAAAGAGCTGTGGTCGATGCCTCAGTGTCCAAGTGGAAAGCAATGACTAATGGCGTTCCTCTGGGGTTGGTCTTGGGACAGGTACTTTCCCCATCTTTGTTGGTGATATGTACAGTGGGATTGAGTGCACCCTGAGCAAGTTCGCTGACAACACCTAGTTGTGTGGTGAGGCTGACATGCTGGAGGGAATGGATGACATTCAGAGGGTCCTTGACGGGTTTGAGGGATGGGCTGTGGGAACCTCATGAAGTTCAACAACATCAAGGGCAAGGTCCTGCATCTGGGTCAGGTCACAAATACAGGCTGGGCAGAGAATGGATCTAGACTAGCCCTGGGGAGAAGAACTTGGGGGTGTTTGTGGATGAGAAGCTCAACATGACCAATGCGCACTTTCAGCCCAGAAAGCCAATCATGTCCTGGGCTGCTTCAAAAGAGGCTCGACCAGCAGGTCAAGGGAGGTGATTCTTCCCCTCTACTCTGCTCTTTTGAGACCACACGTGGAGTACTGCATTCACCTCTGGGGCCCCCAACACAAGAAAAACATTGACTTGTTGGAATGAGTTCAGAAGAGGGTCACAAAGATGATCAGAGGGCTGGAACACCTCTGCTCTGAAGACAGGCTGAGAGAACTGGGGCTGTTCAGCCTGGGGAAGACAAGGGGGAATGGTCTTAAACTGAAAGAGGGTAGGTTTGGATTAGATATTAGAAAGAAATTCTTTATTGTGAGGGTGGTGAGGGACTGGAACAGGTTGCCCAGAGGGACTGTGAATGCCCCATCCCTGAAGGTGTTCAAGGCCAGGCTGGATGGGGCTCCAAGTAACTGGTCTAGTAAAAGGTGTCCCTGCTCGTGGAAGGGGACCAGAACTAGATGATCTCTAAGGTTCCTTCTAACCCAAACCATTCTGTGATTCTTTGTTTCTATGATTTGCAAAAGGAAGAAGGAAGAAAATAATGAAGTTATAAAGTTTGGTGACGGTACCAAAATATTCAGGCAATAAAAACTGCCTGGTTGCAAAGAACTGCAAAAGAACTGGGAAATATGATTAGAGCTAATAGTCAATATTAATAATGCAGATAAATCCATGCAGAGGGGAAAAACTCCTACCTTTAAGGGTTTATAAGTACTCACCACAACAGAGGAAAGAGTTTCTGGTGTTTTTGTTGATAGGTCCATCAAATGGTGGTGCTCAGTCAAGGCACATGAAGAAAATGGAATTTTATGAGTTTTTAGGAAAGGAATAGAGAACAAAGCAGCAACACAATGTTATGCCATGGGTCAGCACATCAGCCTACATGTGTTGTGCACACCTTTAGCTCCTATATCTCAAAAATCATGTGGCCATGCAGGAAAAGGACAGAGAAAAGCAAGAAAGATGATCAGCAGTATGGAGTGACTTCTGAAAGAGAGGAAATGGACTGTGCTTCTTCAGTTTGGAAAGATATGCTAGAGTCTTCATATGACTGGAATAGAAAGGTTAATACAGGCCCATTATTTGTTATTTTTCCTGACACAAGACCTAGGGGATGCCAAAGGAAACTCCCAGGCAGCAGCTGGAAAGCAAATAAAAGGAAGAATTTAGCCTCTATAGGATTTATTGTAAATTAATTGCCATCCAGTGTTGTGGAAGGAAAAAGCCTCCAACTATAAACTATATTCAAAAAGCAATTTGACAAATTAATAACAGAAAATATCAGTTCACCAAGGGTTATTAAACCCATGAACACAGACTTTAGTCAGGAAGTCCAAAGGAGCACACTGAAGACTGCTGGGGTGTAGAAATCTGTCATCGAAGTGGTAAGGCTGTATAAATGGAAAATGAAGAGGTATGTCTGTGTCTGGAAGCACCAGAAAGAAGAGCAGAAAAAGGTAGATAAGAATTGCAGGCACTGGTGGCACCCAGATTAGCACATGCTCAAATTCCTGGCTCATCTACATGCAGCTTTCCAGGACAGTTGAGGTGGGAAGGAACCTTGGGAAATCATCTAGTCCAGCCCCCTGCTCAAAACAGGGCTGGCAGAGGGCTACAGCCAGCTGAGTTTTGAATGCCTCCAAGGATGAAGACTCCACAGCCCCTCTGTGTGACCCATTCCAGTGTTCGATCACAAGAGTGTTTTCTTATGTTTAAATGGATTTTCATGTGTTTCAACTTGTGCCCATTGCTTCTTGTCCTCGCTTGGCACTGCTGAGAAGAGTCTGGTTCCACCTTCTTTACTTCCCCCCCCTACATTGATAAGAGCCCCTGAGCCTTCTCCAGGCTGAACAGTTCCAGCTTCCTTAGCCTCTTATCATATGTCAGGTGCTCCAATCAGCTTTGTGGCACTCATGACTTCTCTTCTGACAAGGTTTCAGATTAAGCTTTGCTGTAATGTTCCTACAGCACTACAGTATATATCAGAGGTGGATTTGCTTTATTCAGAACACAAGACTTTGGTCGGATCCAGTACAGCCGGTTTTAAGAGTGTTCACTGTCCCGTCTGTTTAGGTTCCTTCCCTACTGCCATGCAGACAGTCCCTCTCCCAGTCAAATGGGCATCTCCAGTAAAATGTACTCAGTGCGTTGGAGCTTCCCACTTCCTTAAGGGCAAATATTTTTTCATACAGTACAAACACCATTACAAAGAAAAAGTTTACAGACCTTTTTCTGGAATGCCTCTGAAATATTGGTGTTGTCTCCCAAAACACAATGCTTCATTCCAAAAGTGGAAGCCAGGGAAGCTCAGCTAACAAAAGCAGAAAGGTCTAGTTGTGTTATATTTATTGCTGCCCACAAGAGCTGCAAATAAAAGACCCAGCAAAGTAATGGGAAACTATAACAGAACTTCAGGTTCTAGTGATGTAGCTGGGAAATTGGTTTCCTGCTTTTATACATGCCTCTCTTTATACATCTTGCATTTAGATACATACCAAAGGTTTCTCAAAATAGTTTACAATTTTATAAGGACCTATTAAGGTAAGAATACAAAATTATTATTTGCAACATCATGAAATAGACTTTTTTAAACTTGGACAATAGGGAGTTTTAAATTCACACTGCACTTCAAGCATGAGTTATTTAAACTGGGAAAATCTTTTCAAACTTCAGACAAAAAAGTGAGATTCATTATATATTGTGCAAAAGCTACCAACTCATATACATGACATCAAGTCATATATTACAGACATGAAGCCTTTCACATTTTACTGAATGTCATAAGGTTTGCAGTTCCCACATTGTGTTTCAGTATTTCTGCCAAAATTGCCAACAAAGAATGTGTCTTTAACTTCTCTGACCCTATTGTGTCAAAAACATCTCTCATGCACCCCATACTGTATCTTTTAGACCTACTTAGTGTTCATTTCTGAAATTTCAGAAATGCTCAATAGGAAAACCTCAGAACATACAATACACCTTCCTTACATCTGGAACAATATATCAAAAATCATGCCCAGAAAAAATGTTCTGCAATTTTTTTCTTACAAATTTAATGAAAGAACTACTAATATTTCCACCAAAATAAGCTGGATATTGTAAACATCTGAAAAAAAAAGTAACTGAGCTGATAAAAATGAAATTACTTTTGCCATTTATTTCTTTATTGGGCCTTAAATATCTACCAAGAAGAAAAGGCAGAGCTCATTAATTCTAATATCAAAATTGAAATTTCATATTGATTATTGTATCATTCACTGTATAAAATTGCTTTCTATTTAGATTCTGATTTACAGCTTCCCTTGCCCATTTTTCTTCTTACTTATTAGGCATAACTAAAAATACATGATTATTCCAAAGTAAACATGTAAAAGTCCACGAATTCTTAACCTGTACCTCAGGTCAACAAAATCAAATATTGAACAAGTGTCTCCCTCACCTATTAATTAGTGCTGTGTATTCCTGTTCCCATTTTCTTTTATGAACATTATGGGTGCTTGAAAAGAACTCTCGTTATGATACAGAAAAGATGCTAGATTTCCTTTAGGCGGAGTCTTCCACAATGATCCTCCAAAAGTGTCATCTTCTCAATAAAACTATTTATTAACCTAAAAACTCCTTTGAGAAGGTAAGTGCTTTCCTTTAGCTCACAGGATATCTGTGAAAAAGGCATAGGAACGAGGAGTATTGGTTGAAGCTTATACAGTGCTTTGAAGGTGAATGCACCAGCTGTTGTGGATAACATGCGGTTCAGCACTGAGTTTTCAAATACAATGTTAGTCATGATACTACTTGATAGGGTTTTTGTGAAAATACCACTTGGGTAATTTTAAAAAATGCAAATTCTGTTCTCCTTGAGTCACCAGTGTCTTCTCCCCCATCAGAAAGTATTTGAGAAGTGAGTTCTTTTCATTCTGTTTTCCTGGTGCTTGAACTTCAAACTTATTTCAGTCACTTGCAGTTCTTATGTTCAACTACAGACAGGTTCCTCAGTTGCTGATCTACTTGCAAACTATTTTTCTGAAGAACTCTGGTTGGCCTGTCTTGAATTTTACTAAGGTATAGCCATTCATAACAGTCTATAAATATGAAGTCCAATTCCATTCTCACATACAAATGACCCGCCTTAAAGACTACTCAACAAGCACCAAAGCTTTGCTCAGCTTATGAGAAAAAGGTAGTAAATCTCATCACTTTTCATATGAGAACTATAAAGAATGATAAATTCAATAAAAACCTATTCAGAAACTAAGGATTAACCAGACTGGAGAAGAAAGGGAGGAGCTCAAGAAAAGAAACAACCCTCATCTCATGCAAGTCTAAGCGTGTCTCAATAAACTCCTCAGGTGGGCTGAAACTCAGGTGGGCTGAAAGAACTGAGGGAATCCGAACTTCTTGGTGCAGACATCATTAGTACTATGGCAGAACCTGGATATCTTGGCATAACTGAATATCCCCTAAAGTATTGTTGATATTGATGTGCAGGTTTTTCCAAAGTTAACTGAGCCTAAGGAATGGCAGGAATTGAGCCACAGGGGCAGAGAAATCGCTTCCATAGTTAAATCAGAAAAGAGGATGCTGAAGATGCATTGCTTGCAAAAGTGAACACTGTGGAAATAGTTCTCTTTTATTATTGAGAACAACCTCTCCCTGATAAGAGATGCACAGAAGAATAAAGGATCTGACACAGAAGCTGACACTTCTGTTTCAAATGCAAGCAGGTCATCATTTGGGAAACTCTAACTAGTGACAGATAGCAATGGCTAGGATTTACACTTTGGCCAACAACTGTCAATCCCAAGAGGAAAGCTCTTAGCAGGGCTGCCACAAGTTACTTCCTAGGGTGTGCAAAGAGTGTCAATCAGATGAAGTCCACATAATCTGTGTGGTTCTTGTCCAGAACACCAGCCCACCATACCAGACTTGCTGCTTTGCCTCTGTGGAGTGAGTCCCAGTTTGAGGCAGAGAGGGTGTGACATGGAGTCATCACCTACTGCATTCTATCCTGTGTCAAAAAGAGTATGTACACAAATACTGAATTTCTGTACTATCAAAATAATGTTATGCATTTCAACTTCTTGTAGCTCAAAAGCAAACCCTTAGCTGGTTCTGTGCAGTGAGGCCATTTAATCATAGACGGTGAACCAAATTAACACAATTTTTTAAATGCAACGTATTTATACAACCTGTGTTTTAATTCCTGTTTACATTAAACAGCAGCAACACTTAAGCCCATTGACAGAAAGAATTCAAACAAGGCACAACGACAAATTTCCCACAAAATTTTTGATTTTCTTAATTGGGTCACCGGTACAGTTATACCAAGAAGGTAAATTTCCAAGAAGGAAATCTGTTCTAGAGTCTGTTTCTGTGATAAATATTTGGGCATCCAGGTTTTATTGTCTTGACTGAATCCTAGACAATTCCAAGGACACCCTTTTCATAGTTGTTCATCAAAACAGTTGAAGACAACATCTCAATAGTGCATGGAAGACATCAGAAAAATGAGCTTAAACTCTTTGAGAAAGATATTGGCTTCTGCACAAAGAATTCCTTAACTCCTCAGTAATGAATAAACCTCCTGTACTAGGTGGCTCTCTAGTATACAAATTAGCTTACTCTCTTTACCAATCTCCTTCACACTGTCAAAGCTGAACCAACCATTCCTTGGTATTTAAGTTGTCTGTGATTCTACTGTTATTTCCATGACTCTGGGTCAAGACCTTTCGTGAGGATGCAAGTACAGTGAATGTACCAATACTCAAGCATCTTTTTTTTTTTAAAAAGTTGTATCATAAAATAATTATTGTCAATAAGCCTACAACAATTGTCTGAAGGAAGCAGACAGTTATGGATATCCATAATACATAGTATTGCATAACTATACAAATTTAAACACAAGTTTTATGCAAGTTTCCTCCTTTAGTGAGAGCCTTGCACAAGATGCTGCCCTTGGGGAGTTGGTAATCTTGGGAAAGCCATACCAGACATATTAGACCCAGTAACCCTTCACTGCTGTGAAAAGGGAAGTGGCAGTCGTCTAATGATGTAATATTTACTCGTTATCTATATTCCTCTTCCTATTTCTATCTTATTATTGTTAAAGCAATTTCCTTATGTTATTTGTAGACGTGTCCTTCTTACTGAGATCCTGAAAGAACTGTGTGTCTCCTCCATTGTAGAGCACCCTCCAAGACGATAGACATGGTCAGAGAAACTAGTGATGCAGCTGAACTCTGTTGCTGGAAATCACCATACAACTACCAGAGTTGGAATTAGTTTGTTTCTGTTGTTCACTCTTTTGGTTAGAACATAGAACTCAGTTATCTTCCCTATCAGAGCAAGTATGAACTCCCTCTCTCTCTCTCTCTCTCTCTCTCTCTCTCTCTCGCTCTATATATAAGGATAATAACACCTAAGCCAGGAAATTCAGCCTTCCTATCAATTGTATTATAATGTCTGAACAACTTTTCTCACTAGCTTTGAAAAAAATGAATTATTAATATGTCAACAGATTATGTATCGTGGATACATATTTATCTATGATGACTAGAGGCTTGAAGAAAGAAAACTGCAAGCCAAGCTTTATTTCCAATTCTGCCACCAGCAGGCAAGACCGAAAGTCCATTCCAGCACCTCCTCATAACCCTTAAATATAGCTAGGAGACATGCTTAATAGGGGAGTTCAACACATAGTGAAGCTTTGCCCACTGTCTTACCTTCTGGTGGAGTTTAGTGATTACCCAGTCTACTGTTGTATTTTTTTGCTGCAATATAACCTGGTTTCTTACAGAGCCTTTGCCAAGACACACCTTGGAAAATGCTTTTTCTGAAATCTGAGTCCAAATTGTTTAACCTCTTTACCTCAGTCACCTAGATGGAGAGATAAGATTAAAATGTCTTTCTCTGTGAAGCACCTTTGAGATATTCCAGGCAAATATAAATACATATAAATGTAGAGTATTAGATTATTAGTATAATTTTTGATAGGGCTTCTGTCTTCCATTTTATTGTGAAGTCAGTAATCACAGTACTTCTCATGTGCCGTTGTGTGGTTTGCTTTGTCAGAGAAAACCTGATATCCTCTTCCCTATTAATATCATTGCACTGTCTGAAAGTATTTTAAGAGCTTATGATACTTGGAAATGAGTGGGTTTGATTTTGTTATTGTTGGGTCAGAATGCAGCGCATTTAATTTAAATGTTAGCACAAGTTGGATTTATCTGTTCGAGAAATCATGCAATAGTAGAAAGGGGTATATTTCTTTTAAAAACAGGGACCCTTTGATATCTGTTCGATGCCAAAGGTTTTCATCTGTTTGAATGACAGCCACGTACTCTCATTATACTGACTGTAAACCAATAATGAGACAAGGGAAGCTGGACAAGGACGCAAAAGCAGATTTTTTTTGGCAGCTGTATGTAATGCATTTGAACTTGTGAATGAAAGATGGTGATGTGCCTTCAGCTCAACCCAAAAGCCCCTTCTCAGGAAAAAAAATACTTAAAACATATTTGCAGAGCAGTGCTAAGAAAACAATTAAAAATTACTGATGCATTTTTACTGGAAAATACAAATAGAAATTTAAGCCTTTCCTGGTCAATGACACTGATTAATGGAGCACATCCACTGGGAGTCAGCTGCTGTGCTCAGTAGCCTTCAGAACCTCAGCCCAAAGCAACATTTCCAACCCGGGTCACCATCACGGCCTCCCCTGTCCATCGCGCGTCACCGAGCCCAGGCCAGAGCAGATGGCGTAGGCTGGGCCTACCGCTGCTTTGCTCCTGAATCAGCATTGCTTCTGTGCTTCTGAAACTGGGCCCCACCTTTCTTTTTCATCTGATTAAATCTGACACTTCCATTCAGTAAAAGAGAGAACATACGCAGGAACTTCACCAAAAGTTTGAACAATGCGGTAATTTTATTCGTGGTAACAGCAGCATCTGGGGTTTCTAGAACATACACCCCAACACAGCCACCTATTTCTGTGAAAAGCCACCATCCTCAAATTAAAGCTTTTATGTTTAATGCTCACCTTTACAATTGTACCATATCTAACACGGTTGCTTGGGCATGGCTTGTTCATCTGAAAGAAAAATTTTAAGTATGCATTTCTGTCTTTCATTTTTTTCTTTCCTCCCCTTTGGGTAGTGGCATATGTTGACTCTTCTTAGCTTTAACAGAAATGTTATATACACTGAGATTCTATCTGGACAAGAAACGAACAGAAATATTATACACGGCTAAATAAGAAAACAGAGATTATTGTGTGAGCCCCCGAAGGCCTACTTTGTCTGTGCAACAGTTTGTTTTGCTTTTCATAGAATTTATTTTGGCTGTAGCCAGATTGATGGTGATTATATTTGAAATCCCTCCCACAAATCTGTCACATAAACACATCATTAATTTAAGATATTTAAAATTATTTGGATAATGAATATGTTTTCTTATTCATTAGCAGATACTGGTCATTGCTATAAGATCAGCAATCAATAAAATGTTCCCTGTGTTAGCAGCCTTCAGATGCCAGGATTTGCTACTGCTTTAAATGTATTCATTTAACAGTTAGAAACCTACACAGCTTTGAAAGAAAAAAAATAGAAAAAAGCACCTCAAGTAATATCAGATGTCTTATTAGTCTAGAAAGATTGAACTATGCAACTTGAGAGATGGCAAAATTTGCAGGTTCTCCTTTTGCCAAACAACAACAAAAGCCAACAAAAAACCCGTCCTTAAATAGATCTTTGAAGTTTGATACAAAGTAAATCCTGAGCTTCATCAGCATTTCTGCTGATAATACCAGTAGTTTGAAATCTTCCAGCAAAATTAAAAAAAAAAAAAAGGCAGAAAGAAAAAGCAATCTTGAGCTGCTGCAGTGAAGGGGGCAGGAAGTGCCCACTGCAGGGTCTGTGGTCCACACAGCTTTTATTTCATGGAGACACACAGACAGCTTATTCCCTGGTGACAGCTCTCTGCGCTTTCCAATCCTGCACAGGATTTCCTTCTGTCTGAAAGTGTAAGAGTCGATCCAGTAAACACTCTGCATATGCGTTCCAGCTGCTGTGCTCATTCTGCCAGCACAGCCCAGTGACAAGAAAAGTATTATTTCCTACTAAAACCTCCTAATCACCAGACCATGCCATTTTCATCTGGCTGTTTCAGGCATCGAGAGCTTGCATTGCTTTTGGTAACTCAATCATGATTAAGAAATTAGGTTTTGCATCCCAGCACATTAACATCCATCTCAGGATTCTACAAGATGAACTTGTAAGCAGTCTGGGTTGTGTTGAGAGTTGTTTCCAGGAAAGCTTGCATTGATTAATATAGGCTCCAGAACATATACTCTTGAAATATTGATACATATGCAAATTTATGTAAATACACAGATACATATACATTATATATATTCATATTATATACAATACACACACACGTGCATAAAAGAATTTACCCTCTGTACAATTTGTTGATGTCCCTATTTACTTTGGCAAGGTCTCGCCTTTACAGGAAGAGGGGGTTTTTTGTTGCAAAGCCTTGCACAGCTTTGCTATTCCTTTCCAGAACAACTGCATGGAACGCAATGGAGAGAAAGTTTCTCAACCTGCATTAAAGAAAATTACTTAAAAACAAGCTTAAGGCATATCCTATTACTAACATAACAATGACTTTTTTTTCAAAACTGGACTATCCTGTCCCTAGGGAAACTTTAGCGGATTTCTTTTTAACCCTTTCTTTAGAGGAATTGTGTTGATTTTTTAAAGTCTAATTCATCAAATATTGTTCAAAGAATATATTTTGTTTAGTATTAATGCTTTTTTTCCTTTGAAGGGAATCAGTGACAACAGCTCTGCCATGCTGCATTTCCATAAATTTTCTTGAAAGGCAAAACAAAACACAAGCCCAGTTTTCATCAATTTTCATTTTCAGGTTTACATTTTTTATCCCACTTCTTTCATAAAACAAAATCTCCAAAACCCTCCATGCACTCTCAACAGGAAGTTTCTAATTGTTCAGCCCATATGTACTCAAACAGCGTCGACAGGAGAACCCTGATTGTTCAAATGGAAATTGGAGCATGGTAATTACACACTCAAAACTGACTTCAAATAAAGGGCTAAGCTTTTTCTATACAGCACAAAATATGCAAACCTAAGTTCAAACAAGGGCCAATTCAGCATAATACTCTTTTCTATGTAGCAAAGAGCAATTATATTTTCAACTCTCATATTTACATTTTGATGATTATTTTAATATTTTAATACACATAAAGGAGGCCAAGGAAAAGCAAACATTTTCAGACCTGTAAATATGATGAACCAACATTTATGTTGGCACTGGATTTCTCCACTTAGTGGCACATTAACACAAAATTTTGCATTAAAAAAAAAAATCACACAATTATGTTTTTTTAAAAAATGATGTCTTTCCATAACCCATTTCATATGAAAATATCCATGTTTTATGCCCTTCCTTTAAAACCAATCAAAATATTTTACTAGGTTGATGAAGTAGCTTGGCAATTTGGCATCTACATCTGCATCGCTGTTGAGTACTACAGTTCAGTTCCCAGCTCTACTTGCCGGAACAGTTGTGGAAACCACACCACTGATCTTCACATGATGTATGAAGGAACTCTCTTCTTCAGGAGAACTGCATTCCTGGAGAGCAGAGTGCCAGCCAAGGGTACCAAAACGAGCTAGGGTTGTGAATCACTCAATACTGGGTTTTATGGTAAGACTTTCCTGCTATGGACAGGCACTGTATCATCACATGCCATCTACATTTTTTATCCATCCGTAATGTAGAGATGAGCTTATCCACTTCAATGTCCATATGACCTATGCCTAAAGTATATAAGACAAATATTTAAGGAGGAAAAAAAGCAAAACCACCAAAGAAGTCCTTGCAATATTTTGCTTCTTACTGAAAATCATTCCTTTGTGGTGTCTTTCATGATGAAAACTTGATACAAATAGACCTTTTTGAGTGTCTGTTAGTGATGTTCTAACCACATTAATATTCACATCTAGTGCATTCACCAGTTTGTCTGTTCTTCTTAATATTCTTCATAAATTCCTTTTCGGTAAGTCTCTCCAGACAGAGTGTATCAAAGGGATTTTGACACTTAATAGATGATTAAAGCCACTCACCCTTCAGCCTCATGCCTGCAATGCCACCTTAGGCATACAATAATAACCCTAAAATGACTAGCTGTCATGTCTCATTGCTTAATTATATTGTCACGAAGGTGCCCTTCTCAGAAACCTTTCTTAGGAAATCCAAAACAAACAAACTCCATCAGTAGTTTTCTTTTCTTCAAAGGTTTTTACAATTATTATTATTTTATTCCCTAAAAACTTAAGGCAAACACTAACAATCTTAAACAAGCAAATCTATATAGTCAGGAGTCCAAAGAGTCCCAGACCTCAGGCTGATATAAAATATCTCCCAAGAGATGGAAATTCTGTCCTGGCAGGAATCCACTATGGTAAAGAGGGGCTCAGTGGTTATTACAGCCTGTAATACCTGTTGTTTAGCAGCAATTTTCCAGGGAATTAATTTCAGTTCAAATGAAATATCCAGGGACTTTCCACACATCTTGAGTCACTGGCTCCCAGTCCACCCCAGGAGGGACAGTGAGGGCCTCTCAGGCACAACCTGTAAGTTTCTTGATGGCCAGAGTTTTAAGTAATTTAATGACCATCTTGTTTCCCCTACTTTTGTTCAAGCGCAAGATGGCTTTTGTAACTCTACACGGGCAGCCCCAGGCATTCTCAGAAAAGCAAAAGAAGCACACCTTTTCCTTAGCATGGAAACACCATGAGAGAGACTTAGCAATAATTAAATTCTCTCATCCCCAAATTCAGCTATGTACAAATCAGGGATACCTCTTCTTCATTCTGTTTTTCTACAGGAATAGATGACGTTGAAAGCCATTTCTTCTGAATAGTGAAGACACTATTCACAGATGTTACCATGGGGAGAAAAGGAATTACACTTACGTAGCTTAACACAGATTTCTAACAGTGCTTCACAGCGTTACCCCTTTGCCATCCAAGGGGCATGATGAAAGACAGGACATATGAGGCAGTCTCCTACCATGCATGGATCTAGATCCGAGAATTATTTCCTCCTTTCTGTGTTTTTTCACACATTTATAGACATGCACACACAGAATCATAGCTCACTTTAAGTAAATATGACCAAGAGCACTTCCATTTAAAAAATTGCTACAGGCAACAGTGTGAGGAAATCACTCTGCATTTAATCATGAAATTATAAGAGTTTGACAGCTGTTCATGATAAAACATTGAAGAGTTTAACAGAGCTGTGATTTGATAGCTTCATATTACAACAAGCTTGTCCTGTCTGTTCGTGTTTCAGTAATTAACTCACATCACTCTGTCTAGCTTTGTGCAGTAAGAGCAGTTTTAGTGACAGAAACTTACTTTACCCTTCTGCTACTTAGTCTAGCAGCTATGATGTGTCTGAGTCTGTCATGTCAGTATCAGCAAGGGACAAATCTGGGAATACAGTTTAGGCTAGATAAGCCTTAGGAACACTGCAAAAGAACACAACATGCAGTTTTACTTTTCTAATCAATTTTTACTTGCACATTGGTAGAAATGAAATTACTGTGTGTCCTTCACCAAGGTATTCCACATACTGTCATGGAGCAATGCACGTTACTTTTCCGTGATGCTACAGGCACCTCCAGGTCTGATGTCAAATCAACTACATTTATAGCAACTATTAAGCTGCTAATGCAAAGTACAGTACAAATATATAAGCAAGGAATATTACGCCAGAAAAAAGACCTATCAGAGTTTAAAATAATTTCTGGCAGTTCAGCATTTTGAAGTGCATAGCTGACTTTCAGAATAACCGAAATTTTCATCTGTAAAAAAATGATCCTGTTCTTTGTAATTTCTGTGTGTGGAGTCAATCCAGTCCATTACAATGCAATTCACTGACTTCAACAGTAAAGAAAACAATCATTAGCTAGCAACCTATAAAGATTCCCTTTCTTCACATTGTCCAGAGCCTTTAATCTGTTTAGCAAGCACAAGTGGCTGCTGAAGTGCATTTGTTCAGGACTCAGTTTAAAATATGAATTAATGGAGCTGCAATACAGTTGTAAATGAAGATGTTTAACATAATCCCTAAACATTACAGCTAGTCCATAGTAGATTAAATTAATTGAAAACACAGCTACAAAGATTCATGTGAGTTCAGTGTCCAGTTAGGTGTCCTTATTAGAACAATAATCAAAAGAAAATTTAGCTGTAACTGCTGAACAACAGCTACTGTAATCAGAAAACCTCTTATAATAGTACAGAGCAACAACAGTTAATGGAGTTATTTAAAAAAAAAAAAAAGTCAAACATTACCTCAAGAGAGAGTATAGTTCTTTTGGAAAATTACTTTTAAATAACATCCTAAAAGGCTAACGGGCCATTAATCATTTTCACTAATGATAACAGGTAATTTATTGTCATGCACATGCCACACAGTTAACAAAGGGGTCAGCTCTAGATGTGTTAGCAGCAGGAGTTCTCAAAATAGATGTGCAAGGAACAGTCACACTAATCTAAAAATTAGGTAAGATTTTCTATACTTCGTTTTGAATCAAATTATTCCCTGATAGAAATACTGAAACTTACAATGGAAAATACCCAAAGAACCAGGTTACATTCTTAAAAGCTGCTACTAATTTTGAGCATTCAATTGGCATTGCATTAGCATAGTCAGATTATGAAAATTTGGGCTCAGTATCCTCCAAAAAAAGGGCTATTTAAGGTGTCTCAGATAATTTCCACAAAGGCCCCATAAGAGTGACTGTTTCAGAAAATGGACATGTTAGGTTATGTGCTACTATGTTGTAAGTCCACAAAGAGGTATGTAAGTGGTGACATCCACGTAGCCATCATCCCTCCACAGGTTCCAGCACCATTACAGATTCTGCATCTGAGCATTTTTACAGCCTAAGTGTCTGCATGTTTCCTGGATGCTGTGAAAGAAGTATCTCTTAACTACACTATTGCACAAAAAAATCCATAAAGTGGTCATTCTTTTGTTTTCAAGAACAACTATTAAATGAGGCCCTGTTTCCACCAACACTGAATCATCTTTTAATTCAGACTGGTACATAAATATCTGAAAAACTGTCCACTGGAAGAGTTTACATTACCATCAAGAACACGATCTGGGGAACAGATCTGGATGGTACCTGGTGGAAATCTGTTGCCACGGTTCCCTCAAGCTCTCCCTTACCCTGCAAACACCACCTGGGATGCGTAAGAAGCTTAGACTTGCTGCCTTCATAACTTCACTGGCTTGGTGACATGTTATGAATAGGAGAAATATTAGGAATGATTTTAAGCATTCCTTCTCTGACGCTCCAAATCCCTTGTTTACTTTATTGCCTGAGAGCTGTCAGATTGACCCCTGAGTTGACAAGTCTTGAAGTTGAGTGAAGCTGTCAAACAATGATTTGCAGTAGGCAGTCATCTCTGAAGGGTTTCACTACACAGGAATTCAAAGAGAAACAGCGATAACCTTTCAAACTCTCCTAGCTTTCTGCTGTTTGACATGCACAGAGTTTGAAGCAATGCCATTTAACACAAAGACATCAAACTTAAAGTAATTACTCAGCTGCATGAGAAGAGGTAGGAAAATACTTTGCTTTTTTTAAACAAGATTCCAGGTGGTGCTAATCTTGAACCTCAGAAAGTTTTATCAAACATTATCAGCCTGGAAAAATACACTTGTAAGAAAGCCGTTATTGCAAAACCAGTATGGCTTCAGAAATCAGTCCAAATTATTAAATTCAAATCCAAGTATGAACTAATCCAAAAGTTTGAATTTCTTTTGGTCTGGAATTTTGAAAAGTTTAAGCTCTCTCTCTTTCAGCGTATAAACCTAGGGAACAATGACGGTTTTGACAATTGTTATTTACCAGAGAGAAAGTTTACAACTTGATTTGGAAATTTTCTGTAATTTGTCATTCAGGAAGGGTCCTTTGGGTTCCTCTCTGGAGATTGCATGGACTATTTCAATATTGAACTCTGTTCTTTAAACAGAGACTTTCAGAGGAGCCTGAAGTTCAACGAGTTTTCAGAAAAGTGCATACACTTTTCAATAATAAATCCATCATTAAACTTCTTGGCCTCGTGGCCTGCATCTCTTAACACCTTGTGCCATTTGTACGTGTTCTGAAAGGCTACAGAAGGATGCTGTTGGCTGACAGGGCTGCTGCAGCAACTCCAGATTTAAGGAAGAACAGAAATCTTTTTTTAGTAAGATGATTAACTTGATACATAAGCGCTGAATGAATATGAAAAGAAACAGAAATATATTTAGCAATGAAGTACACGTTTTTTGTTTAGAACCTAAGAAGGCAAAATATACTTGCTTATTTATATTTAGGCTTATATAAAATTGTGTCATAAGTATGGCATGAGGACTTCCTCATATTTTGGAAAGATGGAAGTGTTTTCTAGGTATCTTTTTAGTTTGCTGTATATTTGCTTCCTAATTTAATGTTTACTAAAGTATACTCATGATTTGTAGTTTCTATAAAAATTTCACAAAACCAACTTTGTAGATAATTCCTCTTTTATTAAATTAATTAAATCATCAGTCAAACTTTTTCCTGACTTCCTCCCTCAAGTCATAACAGAAAGAGCAGAATTCCCTGTTTCATTATTCTCTTTTAAATCTGTCCAATAGAAGGAAATGAAGTTTTCAAAGTGATCGCATGGAGGCTACAGAGTTGGGACTGGCGGGGCCTGTTCTCTCTCCAGCACTGATATCCTTTGTGGCCCTTGGCAAGACACTGAGTCAGGTTCTAGTTCAGTTTTCCTGTAGGGAAAAATGGGATTTATGTGGCATTAGACACACGAGCAATGTCAGTCTTGTTCTTTTATTTCCTACAGTATTTATACGAGTCCCACTCTCTTTGAAAGAGGTTTCTGGCAACACTTGGTACTACACAGCCACCAACACTAAGCCCTAATGCTTTACAGAAGGAAATTGGTCCTCACATTAAACCTGATCCAAACACTGTGTGAGAGCTGAGTATTGTCCTACGTACGAAAAAGTGACAAATACTGGACATCAGTCAGGTCAGCTAGCAAGCAACTGCAAACTGCTCCAGGATCACACTGACGCAAGAATGCAGAGCACACACTACTCTCCTGTCACTGCAAAAAACAAAAAAACAAAATTAGCAAAAGGCAGTCAAACAAAGTGAAGCTCTTCTTTGGCATGAGAATTAGATCATGTTCCTTATAGGACAGTAATTAGGAAGGGAGTTTCTAGCCTCATAATTAAGGAGTTAAGGGCTTACCAAGCCCTGAGTTGCAGACGTATTACATGCCATAAAAGGTGTCAAGAAAAGTTCAGGAGAGTTGTGAAGAAATCCTGCCAAAATTCATGCTCAAACACATTTAATAACAAAATATGTGTACCTGACAAGCATGTCTGACAGTTCAGTTTTCTAGACACTATATGGTGTTTTGAAGAAACATTAGATGTTAGTAGATCTGCTTTTTACATTTAATGGTGCAAACCGAAAGGGAAAAGGGGGTAAGCATTGTATAACCAAAATAATGTGTTCGTGTAGCTTCTTCCTCATAAACTTTGGCAGCAATGCTTTTATTTTTGACAAACAGCTATTTTGATCCTGTTGCAAGGAGTCCTGCTCACTTGGCAATAACATTCATTTCAGCTCTGGATACTTTCCTGCCCTCTCCTCCAGCTTTATATTTGCTACTTGTTGATATACTTTCAGTCCACTAGCAATAGCTGGGTTTGCTAAAAATATCATATGGATTATGAGCTGGTTAGTGGTGATGATAAAGCAGAGGGAATCAACACTTGCCAGAGCTTTGCACCCACTCAGGAACTCCCTGTGATGTGTCCATCTGGAGTATGAACACTGAGATCTTCCATTTTTGTGGTGGCTGAAGGGAAGATCAGGGTCTAGCCAAGCAAGGCAGGCAGATCTTACGCAGGTAGATAGGAACCTCCCTTCCCCTTTGCATCTCCCCAAGGGTATATTGCGATAAAAGCTTCTCCTTCTTGCTGTAGGATTTAACATTTTAAGTCCTGATTCTGAGACTTTAGGCATGTGCTGAACTTTTTCTTCCTGTCTGCAATCCCAGGGAGGACTTCTCGAAATATGTACAGCATGTACATCTTCATAGGATCAGGGTGCAACACAAACAAGTCTGTGCCATTTAGTCTTGTACTTTATACAATCCCAGAGCTTAATATTATAGGGCACACACCATATAAAGAATACAATTTTGTATTCCCAACTGCAGTAACTAATTTGAAGTCAGTAAAACTATACATGTGATTTAGCAATGGTGAATGCAGTCTTGAGAAAAGGTTAACATCAAGAGCACTCTAAGGAGGCTAACAGGATGGAGTTGCAAGCATATTTTCTCAAGAAAAGCAATTAAAAATGACATGATGTTAGAATAAGTCAGTCCAGAAAGAATAACAGAACATTCACCTGCAAACAATCTCATCAGACTGGTCAACACTTGGAGAAAAAAAGCTGTCTCACAAATTGCCCAGAGTTTAACTTCAAGTCCATTTGGTAATTTTGTAAACACTGCTGCTTCCGTTTTTCACTGACATGCTATTGACAGTGCAACTCAATCCTGCCAGGAAGGAAGTATCAGGTTTCAGGCAGCTTTGGGACGCTTCTCCAGTCAATCTTCACCTGAAGGGCTTTGGCAAAAGTTACTGACAGAATGGTGCAATTCAGTCTCCATGTGAATGAAAAGTGCCTAAACATTTCAGGTAAGTGTTTGGGAACACGGTACAGTTGGTACCCACAGCCAGTTCAGGTGAGGTCGCACTCCCTTTTACCGGCCTTCACCCAAGGGATTTCACTTACCCTGCACCAGCCATTCTGCAGCACCAGCTGACAGCAGATTTCTGCTTCCCAGTCAGCATTGTCCCTGGTGTGGATTCAGCCAGACGAGCTGGGAGCTAGCCGTTCATGTGGAACTAGGGCTGGCATCTTCAGCCCAGCCTTCCTGCGCTGCCCTATCCTGCTGCCAACCATCCCCGTTGTTTTCTCAGTATCATTTCAGTCACTGCCTCTCCCACTGGACATAATTATGTCCTTATTAACATTTATCACATATTCCTTGTTTTGAGCTAAATGGTTTCAAACAGAAGGCCCAGTGCCATGACTTTTGAACACCTTTCCTGCTGGAGGATTAGGTGCAGATTGCTCAGGATTGGAGAAAAGAAATTCCATGTATATGATACTGGAAACCATAGGCCTATACCACATTAATAACGCAGGCAGGAAGGCACCTTAGGCAACTGGTGCTGAATGCTGAACATATCCTATATAAAGAAGAAACTGCTTCTAGCCAGTTTCTGGGGCACTGAGCACTGGGAATCCTGGTCAGATCACTTCAGATTACACATAGAAACAGTTGCACATGGTTATATTAAATACAGGCTTTTGCTGGCTTTGGTCTACTAGGTCCATATGCTAACTTTGAAGGTTAAAGTAAGTATTTTGCTTTAAAAGACCATAGACAGTAATTTGACAAGTGATCTGAAGCTCATCAGCCCATCAGCATCTAGCAGGTCCTGGTGAGCACCACAAACCATGATGTAGCTCCTGAAGGTGCCTCATCACTGTGAATGGGGTTGTCCTTAACTGAGGTGCCTCAGGAGGTGTGCAGCTTGTTGTGGGTGAAAATGGGCACCCAAGGAGCACAGGCAGGTCTGGGACATGGCCAGAGGTGTACTGAAGCCAACAGAGTCCCACCAGTGGTCTCTAACCACTTCCAATCAAGTCAAGGTGCTACCACACTGGCTGCTCAAGGCAAACCTTGAGTCACAGCCACCCACTGCATTTGTCACCTCCACACAGAGCAAGTAGGATACACTCTTTGAGGACCATCACTAGAGGCTTCTCTATGGGTTCAGCTCAAGAAGGGGAGACTGTTCACTGTTGAGTGGTGCATGAGAATGCATCTGTGCTGTGAAAACCGTTCAAGCCATCCAGTAACTTGTAGTCCATGTCTAAATGTAACTCAAGGGACTGCACTTTCATTTCAGTTCCCATCTTTAAGACAGACACCTTTTTTCCATTTTTTTTTTCCTTTTTTTTTTAAGCCTTCCTGCTTTCTTTATTTATACCTCAGGTACATGTGGAATGAAGGACTAATCTTAAACATTTACAGCCTGAGGTTGGTTTGCGGTATTTATTTCAACTTATTATATATTATAGTATGTTTTTCATTATATATGACAATCAATTTGCTGGAATTTATAGCTCTCTGACTAATATGCTTTCATGATGTACTTGCCCTTAATTTGTGGATTTTATGGAGAGTTTATTGAGGTTGGATTTCCCGCTTCTCTTTCTACTTGCTCTTTCTTTTTAAATTTCAATACATGTAAATGCATGACAGAGAGAGAAACAGTGAATATGAAAGCTTAACAGTCACAAAAAATGATAGATCATTTGTTTCACAGCTTAAAGTCCCCAGAGCAGTCCCACAGCAACCTTTCCTTTGCTCAGAGGTCATTTGGGAGAGATGCCCTTTACCTTTGAGTTTGGTCCCCCAGGGCAGACAAAATCTTTGGAACATATGCAGGACCCAAGTTGGGAGCTGTACCCCTGCATCAGCAGGGGAGAAGAGATCAAGAATTAGGGTAGCCCCAGCTTGGTACAGACTGGTACATAGCTGGATTTAACCCTTTCTGGTAGAGCACACTCAGCATCCTCCTCTCCACATGGTTTCTCACTACTGCTCAGCTCCCCACCTGTTTGCAACCATCCCTTCTGCCCTTGGCATATACGCTAAGATCAATGACAGGCATACGGGAACAAAAGAAAGAACCTGGACTTGCAGTCCAGGCCCATATTTTTAAGTTCTTCCTACACTAAACACTTTCTAATTTAAACCCTTTGATTATGGGATTTAGGTAGAGCCCAGGCAGTGTTTGTTTGATTTTTCAGACCAGAGAGAAAATATTTAAAGTTCTCAGCAAACAGGATTTGACATAGTGATGAAAGGTAAGAAGGCAGAAGAAAGGGGGGTTCAGCTCGGCATCCTATCTCAGACAATGAACATGCAAAGCATAGTAAATAGGCCACAAGCAGAGGCAGACTGTGGCAAGCAGGAGGTAAGAAACTTACTGTGAAAAGAACAGGAACCTCGATCAGTTCCTCCCCAGACAGTGATTGCAGCAGCAAAGACTGAAAAGCGTGTAACAGCCGTGGCATCGGAGTCTGCCTGGAGGACCTTCCTGTGCAGGTACCTTTGCAGGGACTGTCTGGTATGAGATTAAGCTGGACACATCAAAGAACCATGGATGCAGGTGATATTGTGAGCTGCAGGGAGAGGATGACATAAGATGACACCTAATACAAGAGGAGGTGAGGCACTGGAGCCTGAGGCACTGCCAAAGGGTCAAGGAGATGGAGAGAAGCCAAAACAGAGTGGACAAAAGGTATATTGCCTACTCACCAGTGCAGGGGGTGTTGCATCAAGCCAGGTATGGAGAACAGACCTTAAGTCTTCCCTCTGATCTTCCTCCCAAGGTTGTTTCATGTGACCTCAGACAACTGGGGAGCTGTAACCAAACTGGTGAAAACATTAAAAAAGGAGGAGGAATTTCCAGAAAGGGGAAGAAGCCTAAGTTTCATTAAAATTCAATGGGACTGAAGCTTCTTTGTGACTCAAATGCTTATAACAACTTTACAACAGATATCTTCTGACCTTAGAAAGCATGCAAAATCCAAAGCAACCTAAAATTTAGAAAGAAAACCAGACTTGCTAAAGAATTAATAGAAGGAGTCTCTAAGGTATAAAAATGCCTTAACAGAAAAGATACACAACTTTTTTTAAAACTGTACATGGATTTTCAAATTAATTTCTATTCAAACATATTCTATCTCTGCAGTGTTTTGCAATGGCACCATCACTGCTAAATATGAACGGGCTTTTCCCATAGCCTTGTCACTACACACCCTCCTCAACCAGACTCCCCCCTCTTTCAGGGTAACTCTGGTTTGAGATGCTGGTATTCCTATTAAAACAACAGGAGCCATCTGAGGAATTCAAAATTACTAGTCTAATTCAGGTTCATCATCTACTGCCTTTTGAGAGGGAAGAGGGGGAAGCATCCATATGGGGGAATTTCCAGGGGTGTCCACATATTGCTAAATGCCTTTTGGCCATGAAACGTGACAGGGAAGGGGGAAATTATGCAATCATTGCCTTATCTCATGAACCTTGCTTCTCCTTTGCTGATATCCTCACTGAAAAGATTATATGAAATTACTAGTCTCCACAAAGACTGTAAAATGCTTTACTTCACTCAGAAGAGGGATTACGTGTATTTTACCTTACGACACTACAGATCTCATGACACCACAAACTGGGTGAATATTTTGGGACATCTGCACTTCTGAGCTCCTGCCTCAAGCTATTCCTCATTATTTACTGCTAACTAATGAGCAGTCAGGTGGCTGATTCTTTTAACAGAGGGCACCATTTAGACTGCTGTATACCCTCGAGCACCATTTACCATCTCACACTTTGGTCTGGGCTTTTCATTTAAGCAGATATCTCCCTTCCTTGAAACACTGCTGGATATAACAGATAGAGAGGCAGCCATGTTCCAAAATAGACGTATTTCTAAACATTTCCAGCTGCCTTTAGGGCCCATATAGTATATGAGGTGAGATACTGTGAGGTTTCACCACACAGTAAAGAGCAGCCAAAGGGCATTTTCTAAACTTTTTTTTCCTACTGTCTTCCATTTGATGAAAGACTTGTGGTTAAACCTTTATCTTCTATAAACATTTAAAAGTAGGTTACCTTTTATTTTCACATCTCACTTTTGTTTCATTAAAAGACAGGTTTTACTACAGTAATTCAGGTGATTGATACTTTGGATCACCTTCAGAAAATAGTTGTTAATGATCTGTATCTATGTCTGCATTCCAGCACAGATGTGCGCACAGATGTATTTGTGTGCAAGATGCCCACAAAGCAGTGTTTCTTTCTGATGGCATTTTTTCTTTGCTTTTACATAAGGCAGCTCCTATACACGTGGTATGGAAACCTCTAAGAGCAGTATTTTTGCCAGATTGCTCTCACTCTCTTTTCCTCCTCCCACACCCCAGCAAGTACCTCCATGCCATACCTCCATACTGATTTTTTTTTAAACAATGGACCCGTACCGATTCTGTGGCAAGGATATGGATGTGGCTCATAGCCAGAAGGGTCCCCACATTAATTAAAGAAAAAAGCAAAAAGCTTTTTCCTCTGCTTTCTTTGATGGTCTTGGCCGCCACACTTGGTATTCCTAAATTCTCTCTGAAAATTGCTAAAACAGCCTCACGACTGAGGAAAAGAGGGACAACACAAAGCCTGCAGGTAGGCAGGCATTTTCTGTCATTTTAAATGGTTATTGCAACTAACGGTGCTTCAAGCCCACGCTGCACAACAGCTCAAGCACTGGCTGGTGGTTTGTATTAGCCATGCCATCACAAACCATGGCTGAACTGCATGTCTACGAGGGAACAATGGAGAATCTAAAATGTACATGGCTAATATTTAGTATTTACTATTAGTAATGCTCATCTCGTCCCCCAGTGAAGAAACTGTGCAGCAGTTGCTATCACTGTACTGTGAATATACAGGTTGAACAGGAAGGTGATTTAAGAAATGCCTAAAATGTTTCAAAAAATTAACTCCACATCTAAATGAACATTAATTCCTCAATGGAGTGATAAATATCAATTTAATAAGTAAACTGTTAATAAAACTGAAGCTCACACAGGAAAGCTGGAATTAGTCAAAAAGCTCAGAAAGCTACAACAAATATTAAATCTTCCTTGTCCTTAAGGTTTGGGTGTCTTTTTTTCCTTGGCAACAAGACCTAAAATTCAAGAGATGCCAGAAAACTATGAACTTATTTTAAATGAGCTGTGGAAATCTCCCGCTGTCCTGTGTCTCTCTGTCTGAAGCTATGACCTTCCTGTCCTAGTGTCATGTGTCTGATCGTATAAAGAAATAATTCATAGTGCACTTCTTACATTTTACATAGTAATTGATTAAAAATACCTAATATTCCACTTCACTTCTTATTTAATTTGAGTCTAAACATACAATGTTAGCAAAGTATTGGGTTTTTTAAACCCAAGAGTTTTTGCACATTCACAAAAAAGTGAGAAGTTGACCTGGAGGAAACAGTTACTGGTGCAGACGAGAAATTACATTGTTCATCTGTCAGAGAGATTCCTACCAAAAAGCATGAAGCATACAGAAATGCAGGTAAAGCAAAATTTCTGAAATATCCTCTAAATCAGAACAAGTCTGCTAGGAGAGTATAAAAAAAATTGAAAAAAACAAACAAAACCCAACAAAACAAAAAAGCCCTAAATGCCCCAATCTTCTTGAAACAGATCTGTGAACTCAATAGTTGCTTCTTTTTACTAAATTAAAATAAAAAAAAAATTTCAGGAGAGTAATTTCCTAAAAGAGGTAACTTACTCTGCCATACCATTAATTTAAAAGGAGATTCTGTTTCGAATATGTGTCCTTAAAACTGTGAAAAGCAGATCAGCATTTTCTTCTCAGTGAACCTCATCTCCCTGTCAAATATTCCCTTCAGTGAATACTAATGCCAGAATAATAACTCAAATAATGGGTGAACCACAATCAGAAAATAGAGGAAAAAGAAAAAACACAAAATTTAACCCCAAGACACAGCAGACAGGTGCTTCTGCAAACGAGGCCTGGGATTTCAAACATCGGTCTCAGAAGCAGCAGCATGCCTTGTACTGGGAACTTTGATTTTGATTAATTAATGGCACTTCAGTCTCCTAAACTTTATTTTAAAGGTCTTTAAAAAGCCTCTTGAGGGAGATACAGATTTCTCTACTGAAAGAAAAGGAAGGTGCAGATTCTCTTCCTCACTACAGGTTAACTTCATCAGTTCAAAATCTGTACTTACTGGATGTTTCAATTCATCACCAGACTCAGCCAGGAGGGGCTACAGCCCATTCAGTTTAGAGAAATGTGGGCTGTGGGATCTATAGAATCGGCAAGGACTGGCCTTGTCTTGAGCCTTGGAATTTTACTGTAGTTTATAAACTGACTTGGCAGAAAACACTCCAGAAGAAAGCTGTTAAGACCTTCTTCATAATGAAGGAGAAATGTTGCTAGTTCAGGAAAAAAAATCATCCATGAAGAATAGTGTGGATTTTGGTGAGACATACAAAACAAACCAAAATAAGCCTGACTATTTTGATTTCTTTAGTCTGGCAGTTTCTTTTTGTCTGAGATGACAGAATTTGAAAAAAATAAAAGAAAAGGAGAAAAAAGGAAAAAATCTAGCCAGTGATCCATATCATTCAGTAACAACAGAAACAAAAGCACTGCTAGTCAAATTTATGAGCCTTGAGAGCTCTTGGCTGATGTCAGCAGAGAAATACCTCCATTAAACACCCTCCACTCCCCAATTAATCCCTAACTCCTTTCCTCCCACATTTAAAGAATGAGCTCAAAATGTCCGTGTTTTACTGTAAGCACAAAATTTCTCTCTCCCTCTCTCTTTTTTTTTTTTTGGTCTTTTGGTGCTGATAACTGATATCATCCTCGGACAGTGCAGCTGAATACGGGAATATAACTACTGGCAGCTTTCAGACTCACCTTTTCATCAAAAATTTGATGGGAAGAAGGAAGCAAGCTGCTGAGCTATTCCTAATGTATCTGGGGGAGATTTTTCATGAGAGCTTGACTCTCTGGAGAACAGCTCACAGCAGCTCTAATCGCAACAAGGCCCGGACATCCATTACATGATTTTAACATACACACATGTCATGCAGGTGCCAAGGCACAGGAGCACTTGAGAGAAGATTAGAGAAAAATGTGGGGAAAGTAAAATGGTTGCAAACAGGGATGCACTCTGTCCACAATGACAGTGGATTTCTTGTCTGACCCAGCCAGGAGAAAGAAAGTGCAGCACCTACCACTCACTAAAGCCATACTCCTCTCTTCATGCAATTCAAACCTGAAACGCCTTTTTACACATGCTTAGCTGTACATAGATTTATAACATTTACTAAGCCACTTTTTTCCTCTTCTGCATTCAGATCTAAGGTTCCTGACTTAGTTCTTCAGGAAAATTAGCAAAGAGCTAGCTTCTGTGAAGAATAATGAGTAAACGAAATTCTGCACTAAGCTGAGCTCAGAACCCACTGGGTACTTTTATTATAAGAAGAAATACTGTTCATCACATTTACTTTCTGTTGACAACAACTACTTTCAAAAAAAATCTCCTACCTAGTGCAGAACGTGCTTCCTATTGAAATACATGATCACAAATGGAAACGATACATTTCTGCTCGTGTCTAGATTTGACTTAATGCTGGAACTTATGCACAAAAGCCTCTGATCGAGTAGCTGTCAGACAAACATCACTGATTCCTTGCATACACAAATAGAACTACAAAAGAAGCTAAAATAGTTGGCTTGTCTGGTCACTACTCTAAACCTTTAGTTTTGCATCAGTGATTCCCAGTGATCTTCATTTCCACAGTGGATCCAGTGCTGTCAAATGTCCGATTTCTGGTGCCAAGTCATTAATCAAAACTAAAAAGCAGTCAGTTTTTAAAAAAATTGTCATCTATCTAGGGTAGTGTTAGATCTTCTTGAATGGATAGCCTTTCAGCTTCCTGGTTGTCATCAATCTCCTTTAGAAACATCTCTTCACAGAAGCATTTTACTAAGATACTGGAGTCTTCATCTCTCATGGTTGCTGATCTTTACTGGCTTTATAATATCACTAGGAATTAATTATTTCATTTCCCTGTTTAAGAAAGGGAGAGATTCTGCATTTTTTGTTTACAGAGGAGGGAGGTTGTAATCCGTGAGCTGGAAAAGCTGTTGGCAGTAGCAAGGCCAAATGAAGGCTCCATGTTGCCAGCGGGAAAAGAAAAGTGTTAACATTAGTTCTGTCATAAGGTATTAAACTAATTCCTTGTTTAAGACCACTGCTATCCTGCTGAAAGGCCAAATCAGCTCAGTTATTAGGCATGACAAAACTCAGCATAGCATTGCATGTATTGCAGTGAAAAAAAGCCCTGCCATACCTTGCTGCCCTCCTGGAACAAACTATTGACTTGCTGAGCGTAAAGGCAAGACGTGGCTGCTGAGGAGATGACCCAAGTCCAGACAGGCAACTGTATTCCCACCTCGGAGCCAAGTCTGATGAAGAAAATTTCCAAAAATATGCCAGCCCTCCCCTTTACCAACAACTCTGAACTACACCCTACACTATCACACATTTGGATCATCTCCACAGCAAGCTGCAGCACAAAAATCCCAACGTTAAAATCATGCAGAATCAGTCCTTTTCTTGACACTGTCATCAGAAGTAGCTGAGATGCCCCAAAACATTTTTCCTGTGGTTCTGAACTTTGTCGTGGGTAGGGGTGGACATTACTCACACTCACCTTGGCCAGCAGAAAACATGGACAACAGAGAACAAACCTGTGTCACTGCCAAGAAAAACCTCCTTTGTAAATGGTCAACTGAGCATTGACTTCTGCCAGAGCCTAAACAGTTGCCTGACAAGGCAAAGTCACGCTTGCAGGCAGTGGCTGCAAGGAAACATCGGTGACACTGCCCAGTAGGCGAGACCCCAACCTCAGCACAACATGAATATCCCACCACTCTGGGGCTGGTCTACAGCCTGCTGACGTTAAAGGGTACTGAAGTTGCAAGTTAAATGCAAACTGTTTTCTGATTTTCTAAGCAAGATAGCTTAAAGCCATGAATGGTTTACTAAAATTTCCAGCACAAATTTCCCAATTAATTATTGATTATTGCACATAAAACTTTATACAGTAATGCATGGTGGTCCCACAAAGTGATACTTATGTTTTAAGACGGACTTAAATAAATTTGGGCTAGGAAAATTTTGTCTCATTTTGAGTCACATTTTTGAAGACTTATACCTCAGTTTTCTCCCGGGTAAAAAAACACATACAGAAGTGGAGTCATTAGTTACATTCTTTGCAAGTGCATGATTTCCACTTCTCTCTACCTGCCGAGACAAGCACACAAGTTTTCACGTTGTTGAATGAAACCACTTGACATAAGCCTTTCTGGCAGAACTCCATCCATATACAAATAAAAAGCTCAGTCTCATTTTAAAGAGAAAAAAAGTAACACTGGTTTTTAAGCAATTAGTAGCATACACTCCATTAAAAAGCATGAGTTCAGATTACATTTGTAAGATGCTGCATCTGCATGGGAGGAAGGGACACCAGACTGCAATTGTATTTTAAAGCCTAATGACACCTTTGAAAACTTTGAGGGCTCTTCTTGTCAATCCGTTTCCTGGGGCAGCATCAGAGACCAACAGGGCTCTGACACTTCCACATGGACTATCTTGAGGAAAACAACACTTTCAGTCCTGCTTATTTGCTCTGTTCTGCAGCAGCTTATCTTCAGAAAGGGACTGTTTAATCAGGGTTTGTCAAGCTCTGACCTCCTGCAGCAGGGGCCGACTAGCACAGGTACAATCAAAATAATGCGTTAGTACATCTAGACAAATGAATTCCTTCTTTTCCTACAGCGGTGTCATCCTGGCTTGTGCACTCCCTTACGAGATGCTAACAACTGGTAGCTCTGCTCAGGGAGATCACTGATCTAATTCGTTTTTCCTTCACCCTTTAGGGAATGCTATCACAATGCTCTAAGATCATTGCCTTGTACATCTCACTCCCCTCCCCTGATGAAATGGCTCTGAAATGTCACCACCCAATCTGTGGGAGAAGTTGCACTCTCACAAGCCTTTCCATTAACTATTCCTGTTGACAGCTCCTTGTTTCTTCAGCGAGCTGTCTCTCCTTACCCAAGGGGGTGCTTCTACAGGACCTTCGCAGCTGGCTTTTAGCAGCCTGGTAATCACAGTTCACAACATACTGGTTGACAAACTCCTGTTTTGTTAATATTTTATCCTTAACACTAGCTTTTCCATGATGCTGCTCAGCGTTAACTCAGGAACACTATTTCCATGCCATCTCTCAATGTGTCTAGGTCTTAGCAGGAACAGATGTGTTTGGAAACCTAAATAACCTCACTTCTGAGGCCTCAGAGTGTGCTATTTCATCTCATTTTTGAGGCATTTGAAATGCTTTCACAAGATCAAGAGGAACTTTACAGGTTTGTGCCTGTTCTCAGTGTGTATTTGTTCAGCAACAGCTCCTTGTAAATGGCTGATTTGGGGCTGTATTTAAACAGGAAAGCATCTCAGAACAGTTGGATGGGAAACATCTTACCAGCAAAAGCAAGAAGTCACCTGGAGGAGTTGCTTTCTGAGGCCACCAGCCTCTCCTAGCAGGGTAATGTCAATGTTGTCTGGAAAGCCATGATACATAAGAAAATAAAAGGATGCTTGTGTTTGCTATTGTTGCTACAAAAGGTGGCAATTTTCTGTTGCATGCAATATTTCCCACCCTTGTGTTTGTGCGTTCTTCCACACTCTTGCCCCCTCTCTTTGGGATGACTTGTCTATTCCAGCTAAGAGAAGCACCATTTAAAAACCCTATATATTGTATTTCTCTTCCTTCCCAAGCTGGCAGCGGCAGTGAGACTTTCGGCCTTTAGACAGAGTACGGGCATGGTAACCCACAGCAGAACCTTTTAGTACCATCTGTTACCCAGCAACAGAGATGTTGGGCATCACCTGCTGTGATGGAACAGAGGACTGGTGGCTTTATAGCTCTCCTCCTGACAAAGTAGAGCTTTTCTATTTCTCACACGAGGACTAGAAAACTGGTAGCTTGTATGCCAGTAGAAGAAGTACCCCTTCCAAGATAACCTATTCTCTGTCTTCAGGCAGAATATTCCCTTTAAAGATCAATTCATCAAATCAAAGTTTCTTGGTCTACGAGATATTCACCAGCGCTTACACCTGCCCAGGCTTTATCATGCCTAATTTTGCGTTTTCCCATCCTTACCTACAATTTTACCATGCCAAATACACACTAGAATATTTACACATTAACGCAGTAGCCTTTTATGTTCCAAGATGAAAATAATTACCTTATTCAGGAGTATGTATTCATTTGCCATTGTTTAACAGTTTCTCTTATCCCTATAAATATATAGTCAGATTCTGCATCATGGAAACAAAAGCTCTGGCCTCCTCAAAAAAAAAAAAAGGTAATTCAAAATACTTTAAAATTATGCCTAAAAGGAACCATGGATTCACATACACTACAGAGTAATGTAGTCACATGTTCATTAATCTCTTTCTACTCATTAAAATGCATCACAAATTTTAAAAAAACCTGTCACTGAAAACTATGATTTTATATAAATTCACAGTATGAAATGACTGAAAGTAGTGACATTAAAGGTATTTGTTGATTCACTGTTATTATTTCATGACAGTATTCCTGTGTATATATATGCATCTCTCTCTCTATATATATGCATGTATGTATGTAGAAAAGATAAGCACAGTGCAATGAAGACTATATCTAAAAAAAAACTTGGCAGCTGTAGAAGGCAGGTGTTTTCCATGGCTCTCTGTGAAAGAGCACAGCGCAGTTAATGATGCTGTGAAAGGCTGCCTGTAGACCAGAAACATATGCATCAACAGAAGATTACAGCCATGACAGACCTGCAAGTATATGGGTAAAAACTCAAGGCAAAACATTAGTGCACTCAATATACTCAATCCTACATCTAAAAGCATCTTTAAACAAAGAAGTGGCTGTCTAGAATGATATACACACCGGTAACATGGGAGCTGCAAACATTGCTACTTCCGCTCTGGAATAAAATCAAAGGCCAAGGGCCAGATTCCTAAAAGGCAACGTTCAGTCTCCCACTTTTCCTCTTAGGTTACATCCAAGAGAAAGTAAAGCATAGGATCACATTCTGGTCTTCCAGCTGTATGAAAGGCTCCATTGAAGTCAATGTGTAAAACTCAGCAGTTCCCTACCATGTAATTTTCTATATAACATTTGTGCCATTTCCCACTGGAACTAACGGTAACCCTGAAAATCTCCCAAATCTGAGGCTTGCTCTGCAGAGAGGATGCACAGCTGCAGAGGGAGCAGGATGAGTGGGAAGTCTTGTCACACGCAGTGCTCCCCTGACACAGAGCCCTGCCTTATGCCCGCTCTGCTGCTACAGCACTTTCTGATCTGGGAGCAGGGTTTGCCACTTATTATTTTTTAATACACATAAACAGATAGATAAAAAAAATGTGAAGACATTCACCTTGGTTAAGTAGCCTGATTAGTTGTGGTATTTTGCACATTTGACCCACAGCAGAGAATCAGTAACCTCATCAGGGAAACACAACCATAGAAAAGCAATCCAGCCTCAGAGCCCAGGCTGCCCTGTCTCCCCAGGCTCAGCTCTGCCCTCCAAAGCCAGCCACTGCTCCTACGTAGGCTTAGCCCTGCCTTTTTATAGTCAAGGATAACATACTGCACATCAGAAGTGACGTACAATATGCCTGGCTTCCCAAATCTGGAAGGCAGCCCTAGCATGTTTCTACCAGTAACTGTTGCTCTTCCTGAAAAATGATAATATTTTCTTTATGCTATTTTTAAAAATAAATAATCTGGCTCCTTCTACCAAAATTACAAGCACCTCCCTCAGGAAACTATTTTCAACCCAGGAAAACAGCAAATGCAAGATATTTTCAGGTGGGTGGATATTATTTAGGGTTCTAGCAACTTAACCAAAGACTAGAAACTACAGCCAATATCATAACCCACATAGTTTCCTTCTATTTACCTGTGTAGGGTCTAATCACCTTTGCAACATCTGTTGGTACTCTGACATTATTGGCAAGACACCAAAATAACCATGTTCCGTATAACAAACAGTTGCAGTCTCCATCTCTCTCCTAGTCTCTCTGCTTCGGCTTACAAAGCCACAGCAAACCCTTTCCTGCCTGCCAGGGTGGGAGTGAGATCAAAAAATGTCCCTTTCAAGGGTGTGATAGAAACCAGAATTGCATGATTATGATGTGCCTTGGAAAACACGTCTTTGAGTAATTTTCAATTCCTGTATGAAAAGAGTAGGATTAGATGATAAAAACTAAACCACAATCAGAGCAGCACAGTCGAATAGTGAGCCATTTTGGACACAAACTCAGGAACACTCAGACAGACCACTGGCTACACCCTTCAGATTTCTAAAAATACATCTATTGAAGCACTTCTTTTAAGAACAGATTTGTTTCCAGGTTTAGCAGGAACCAGAACCACCTTGCAATGTGTTCTAGGTATGCAAGGAGAGGCTGTCCCACTCTGTTTGCAGTCAGAGCAGAGGCAGCAGAAGAGGACAGCAGCTGAGGTTTGGAAGTAAAGTGACTTCCTTAAGATTGCACACTAGGCCAGAGCTCAAAGAAAGTCATGTCACCAGAGAGGGGTTTTTTAGCTCTAGATTTTCCAGAGTTCATGGCCAAAATCATTGTCAGTGCTGTTCAGATTCTCAGTCTCCTTTTTCTTTCATCTTTTCCATCCCCTTGCCTTCTCCCCATTCTATACAGCAGACACTTCACAGCACGTGAAGGATGCAGCAAAGGTGCTCCCATCCCTCAGTGAGTCTCTAAGACCTCTGCAGCCCCACCTGGGCTTGACCCTGTTGTCCAGCCTTGCAGCCTCTCCTCTTCTCTGGATGTGGAGATCAGAGAGAGACCTCCAATGGCTGCAAATCCAGCATGAGACCCCACCACCATGACGGAGATGCCTGCGTGCACAGTAACCTGCACTTGCCATATCCCCTGTGACTAATCGTCTCACAGATCCTGAGGAACAGGCAAAACAATGCTAAAGGGTAACATACACCCTGAGGGAATACGGGGATCTGTAACGTGGACATACTTAATTTGTTGATTAAGGTAAGTAAAGTCAACTTAAGAGCAAAGACAAAGAATGGTGTCATATACATGCATTTTCAATTTATAACTTACTCTCTCTGGTTCTGTTTTTTTTTTTTTTCCTTCTCAAATGTTTCAAGACAAAAAAGGAAGAAAAAAAACAAAGCATCTTCCCAAGAGGAGCAGCACAATGTGCAGTGTACATGAATGAGGAAAATAATGTGCTTTCCTGTTGCTGAAAAATATCTTACACGTTTGGATTACTTCAGTTTTTCCTCAAAATTTATGCAGATGCTGCTGACCATTTCCCTTTTATACCGATTAGCTTTTTCCAGGAAGCATTTCCCCCCCCGCCCCAAACACTCCTTTCCTTCCTGAAGAAGCTTGGTTCACACTAGAGGATGCTTCTGTCAGAAAGAAGTCAGAGAGTTATTTTTAAGAGAAAAATCTTGTGTAGTAAGCGATTTTCCAAGACTAATGAAGAAAGTAGTTTGGAAAAAAAAATCCCAAACCTATAAAAATATCTTTTCCTCATTATTTTTTTAATATAGGTTTTATTTCATTAAGGACAGGGGTAATACCTGTAATTGCATATGCACATCTCACTCAGAAAATATTCCTACCAAATACTGTGAAAGTATTTCAATAAGACAACAGTAAATACGAGCAGAAAGGAACTCCCATCAGCATCAAGAACTTTGCCTTATGCACTGAATGCATTGCTTTCTGTTTCGGACTGAGGTTACCCACATATGTGTTTGGTAGATCTGGACTAAGAGCATAAATCAGTCCGTGCAGGATTGACAGAACTTACTGGGACTACTTCTGTCTTTTTCACAATGTCATTATCAAAATTGCTGAAACATTATTGAAAGAAAATCACATATATAAAACAAACAGCTCTTAAAAGAAATCAAACTCAGCCAAACACTTGGTGTAGTGAGCCACATGTAGAATAGTATTGAATAAAGAAAACATCGTAGGAAATCTGAAAATTGAGATCTGTATAGCTTGTGATGATGTAAGATCAAAGAAGATGTCTTTTGGGACCTCTCTGGACTTAAGCTCAGACACCTGCTTAACACAGATGGATTAAAAGGGTAATACAAATCCTGGGAACAGATTTTGTATCCTGAAATTATAACTAATAAAGGTGCATAGCATGTTAATTATATATACATAAATAACTATTTATTACATGCAAATATTTAGAAGACCTACTGCTGCAAAACACTGGGTTTCTGGCTGCATGTCACAGAATCACAGAATATTCGAGTTGGAAGGGCCCCACAAGGATCATTGAGTCCAGCTCTCAGCCCTGCACAGGACCATCCCCAAAAGTCACACTATGTCCCTGAGAGTATCATCCAAACACTTCTCGAACTCTGGCAGGCTCAGTGCTAAGCTTCCCTTGACTTTACCAGCAGAAAATCAGGTTCCAAGTTTAAATTAAAATGTAGTTAGTGAGACTGTCCTAAAGGAAAAGGAGCTCCTGGGGGCAAGGGAAAGCCACTCAGGAAGTCGAGACAATTATTATTTTTCTAAAACTTGAAACACAGCTAAAAATTCAGCCCTGGAGTTGAAGAAAATCCCTCCTGTATCCATCAAACTGCTGAAGGACTAGAGCTCGCAGTCAAGGCTAGAGGTCCTTTTTTTCCCCCCTACATAATGCATATTCCTGTACTCTCACTTCACTGTTTGGCTCAGAACAAGAAGTCCCACCATCACCAAGGAACTGGGGGGACTGGAGGATGAATCACTTGCTTCCCAGTTAAAGTCACAAAATCCAACTTGCTTGTCCAGCTGTGACCAAAGTCTTTAACAAATTAGCAGAGAGCCCCATGCAGCAGTCTTTTAGCGTGACATTTACTCCATTCCTTGCTAGTTATTTCCAAGCACTACAAAACCTACCTCTTAGGAACATCTTTGCTAACACAGTCGGCACAAAAGCACACCTGGCGTAGCTTGAAATGGAAGAGATCTGCCAGGCTCTTGTAAGTCCCTAAAGAAAGTTTAAACAAACAGTGAGTCAGTGCAGAACAGCTCTGCTTTCTGGTTCTTATACTCTCTCTTTGCTGCACAGAAAATTTATAGCCTTCAAATTCCTGAATTAACACCTTCCCTGTTAATCGCATTCACCGGTGATATGATATAGCCGTAAAAATAATGTTCAACTGACACTGGCTTGGTTTTGTATTTCTTACCCAAGTAAAACATGCAATGCAAAAATCACATTTTCTTATATGTTTTGGAGGTCCACAAGCATATGTATTGCACACACATCCACACACAACACACAACTGTACATAGGAGCCATCTGTCACAATCAGTTTCTTAAATTTAAAAACATTATTAACTCAGAGACAGGAAGGAGCCTTGGGAGCAATGGGAAAAATTTGCTAAGATAATGACTTTACTCTAAATAACCTGACGATCTCTCCTTCTTTGGCATTTTTTAATCATTTAGGAATACAGAACATGACAAGGCAACTTGCATGACCAGTGTCACTGGTTTAGAGTTTCTTCAAGCAGCTGAATTTATAATGCTGTAGGGTAGAATAACTTTATTTTTTATGCTTAGCTTATAACTATGGAAAATCCTTTATAAGCATACTTCCTCCTAGCACACAGTATCTATCCAATCTATCCTGAAGCATGAACACTGACCCATATTCTTCCTTTCAAAAATGGCAACAGTCCAAAGAGTTTTCCAGTCCTACGGTTCTGGGGTGTGGTTAAGTCTTGTATTTAGAAGCTAATTTCTCCCAAACTTACCACTAGGATATTACAGTTTCTCAAAGAGAAGATACTCATGAGCAAGCCATTTACTTGGCTGCTGAGTTTCTTACAAATGTGGGTGGGAAAAGGTAATATTGTCAGTGCAAGACACTTCTCACGTGGCAACATTATAATCCAGTTCCGAGTTTTACAATAGTATGCATAGATCCATTAAAGGGCTCCATTCAAGTTAAAGGGACCATTCAAAGACAGAGAGTGCAGAAAGAAAATGAGAAAAAAAGTTTGTTTATCCAGCCTATGAGCAAGTCACAGCAGGACTGCAAAAACACACCAGATGACACTGTCAGCAGGGAATGAAACACCCAGTGTATAGTCCTTGGTAAACCAAGATTATCCATTAATCTAAGATTGCAGAAAACGGAAAACGTGATCACAACTCCTATTTGAAAGAAGGGGGAAAGGAGGGGGAAAATCCTGGACTTTGGTAATTTCACCCTGTTCAGTGAACCTTTATTTTTTCACTTAAATCATTGAAATAAGGAAAGTGTTTGCTGCTGATGTCTGTTTGACTGCCCTTAATCAAAGTCATTGAGTGGATTTCTTCATGGTGTTCCAGTAAACACTGCAGTGACGACAACACTAATTTAGATCTCAAGCAGCCAGAAACCTGATTAGCAGATACAGATTTTTACAAAAATATTTTACTTCCTTGTCACTTAAAAAAAACTCAACGTTTTCTTCCACCATCCTGGAATTGCCTTCATTAATTGTGCTAAAATTAATATTAAAATGTATAAAATCCAAGGGGTAATATCTTCCTTTAAGTTTTATTAAGAGATTAATAGCTTCAATTTTCAGAAATGCAAAGAAAGTTTTAAAACATTATTATGATTGAAAAATATCTCAGTGCAATTTTTGCAGAATAGCCTTTTGTTATTGAAACAGCCAGCTACTGCACGGTACCAAGTTTCTGAATCCAGACTGAGCTTGTAAGCAACTGAGCCCAGAGCGGACTGAAGGTGCTCTGTACATTTCCAGCAAACACTTTGAACTTTAGGGTTGAGCTTTTATATTTGAAACAACTTAAAAAAATAATTGGAAGTTAGGGAAACATCGTTCATACACAGAACTGAGTGGTGGGCTTCATCCCAGCATCTTGTTACAGGAATCACTCTAGCTGTCTTAATAAATTTGAAGAAGCTTTCATTACAGGTCCTATTTGATGGAAGACATTTACCCTGTGATTGATGTGTAAATGTTAAAGAGTCATTCTCTTCTCGAGAAACTCTGCAAGGTGATCTAGTGTATAAGTGTTTCATAGAACATCTCTGGATTACACTGGAGAAAAAGATATATTTAATTTCAAAAAATACATGTTGGATTCTATTCGGCTTTATATTGTAAAATTAAGAATATTTATTAATCTCAATATCAGAGAAACAAAAGTTGTTTAAATATTTACCTTTCAAATATTTTAATAATGACATTAGTAAAAATACTATTTTTTATGGTTTAATGTTTCCAAACGTAATGATTTTTATTTGCCTCAAGTTCTCACAAAGTTTAACCCTCAACAGTGTCTCAATTAAGACTTCTTTGGGATTGACATGAATGATGTCGACTGAGGTTAAAAAAGACAGATGATTAGAAATACAATAGGATTTTAAGTAAAAACAGGTTGTGGATCTTCCTAGGAGAAAAATAAATATAAAGAACAAACTAATATAGATAGCAGGATTCACACACACGTCAGTAAAAACATTCTGAAAAAAAAAATCTTATAGAACAACATATTCCTATCTACAGCCATGCATATATCAAGTGTTATTGTCACTCTCTCTTATACCCTCTTCAGAAGGTGTATGCAACTCAGTGAAATTAATTTCTCTGTGTTGAAGGTTCAGTATGAACTCTTCACTTCTGGCACCAGAGCCAAACTCTGGTCTCAGTGACATGGCTACATTGCTCAAGTAAGCCTGTGGGAATTTTATCAGGGAAAGTGGTAAATTTTCTGGTTTTACTAGGCAAGCTGAGAGCAGAATTTGGCCCCATGCAGGCATAGCATATAACAGCTGGAGATTACCCAAGTGTCTTGCTGCTTCTGGTACCAGTAGGCACCTTCCACTTGTATGTTATTGACACTTTTCAGTGTCAGACCAAAAGGTTACCCCAGAGCCTCAGCCCCTTATCCTCAAAGTGGGCAGAATAGTGTCTTTATGGTGCAATTCCTCACCTTCACATCCCCCTGCTCATCTCCAAGTGCATTTGATTTCCTTCCCATTGACCTCTCTGAAATCACTCTTGTCCCCTCAGATGTCATGACTTCTCCCACTCAAGATCCACAGTCTTCTGTTGTCTCACTCTTCGGTTTCTAAGGTTTCCTATGGCTTTCATTTTCATATTTCTGTTCTTTTTATTTTCCAAGAGGGTCTACAAAGATTTCCATATCTGTTCTCTTTTGGGTTCTTTCCATCCTCCTGAAAGTTCAAATCTCATCCCACTACTGTTGATTGTTACTCTGTTTTTGAGAGCTTCTCAGGCCCTCTTTTTTTTTTTTTCCTGCTGTGTTGTCGAATCTGTCAACATCCCCAAACAAAATCTTCCTAGAATTATGATTTGCAGAAGTTTCCATTCATCAGGCCTCAGCTTAGGCTGGTGCTCTCCACGTATCACAGCTACCAGCTGCAATTTTTGCTAACACAGACAGGCAATACTGGCATTCACACAGAGTTTTGTGGTACAATGAACTTCAAAATTGCATATATCCTTCCCCCCCATCTCTCCATTTTTAAATTGATCTTATTTTACTTATTTATTCAGGTTTATTGATTGTTATCTTACAGATGCCTTGAGTTGAAGGCACGATTTACTATGAGAAGTTTAAAGTTAGGGTCACTTTTTCAAAATAAGATGAGTCTCCTGGAACAGACTCCTTATAGTATCATTATTAAAACAAATTCTAAAGAACACAAAGTCCAGCAAGGAAATAACAGGACAAAAAAAAAAGCAAACAAATGATCATTTGTTAAAACCGACTGCTTCCAAGAAGGACAATTTTACAAGTAATACAAAATGCAATGAAAAGGTACTCACCAGATTTTATTGAAACATCTCTCGGGAAAATCCATTAGAAGTATATTTGCAATCAGTCCAGTGTCAAATTTCTACTGTAAATATGGCAGTTAAGAAGGTCAAGTTAACCAAGGCTGTGTAAGAGTGAAATGAGTAGTTAAAAGGGAACTTTTGCTGAGAGTAGTTTGTATACAATTTATGTCCTTTACTCTCTGTTAAAACACATCACACAATTTTCTTACATGTCACATGACATTATATTCACAATAACGAGCTACTGAAATAAAAACTCATCACTGGTTTCCTTATCTCCATGCAAACACTTTGGAACTTTGGAATCTGATGTGCCGCTTAGCTGGGAGCTGAGCCCATGTCAATAGGAGAGTTGCTGTAAATTGTTGGATGAGTGTAAACGACACCCATACCACTGGTGTAGCAGAAAAAGAAATATGTAATTTGAGATTATGAAGTGTCCTGCTGTGACATAAATGGGGCGGAAAGGCAGTTAGTCCAGAGAGGGCCATAAATAGTTTAAAGCCAAAAAACGCCCAAGTAATGTGCATGGGTAGAAAGCGATTCAGGAAGTGACAAAAGCTGAAGGTGGCTATCTAAGTCCTGGTGCTCTGGGGTTTCACAATAAAGCTTCAGCTGCACTGTGACATACAGCCACGGCTGTGCTGAGGTATGTATTTGGTGAACTGTGCAGTGAATGGAATCTATGAACTCTCCTCTGTGTAAACCTCCTCCCCACACAGCATCTCCAGCACAGAAGTGCAACCCTTACATGTGCATCTCTAGACTCGTGTGATGTGTGTGGTTCTGGAAACAGTGCTTGTCTGCACGTACACGAGGGAGGAGAGCCAGCATCTCACACTAAGGAAGGCTATGCTGTGGTGCAGCACCAGCACTGCAGCAGAGCTGTTGCTCAAGGCAGCAAGTGGCTATGAACAGACACGCTCTGTCCCATTCACAAGCAACATGTGGGAGAGGATCAGCAGCTGGGTGAAAAAAAGATAGTGCCAGAGACATGAATAAAATAAAAAGCCTAAAAAGAGATGGCATTAGTAAAACAGAAATGGAACACCAAAAAAACCCCAAACAAAACATGGGGAAAAAAGCAAACACCTTGAAGCCATCAAGAAGACACCACTCAGAAACTTAAAGAGAGCAAATGATAACCAACCTTGGAGGACAGCCTCCAAAGACGAGACAAGGTCCCTACAGTGGCCACAGAACTGAAACTCCCACCTATTGCCTTCCACACACAGCCACCAGAGTCAAAAGACTTTTGATTTTGTGCATGGAGATTAATCCTTAATGCCACTTAGGATTTACTAAATGTCACTTTCTTAGGAGAGAAGCACAGAAATGGCTCTAGTGGATTTTTGTTTACCTGTTTTTCAATCATAGTGTCTTCAAAGCACTTCAGAGCCATTAAAGATTCCTTCTCACAATGCTCCACTGGAGGCAATGTAATAGTGTTGTTTCCATCCTGCAGGAAGGAAAGCAGAGAGGGTAAATGTTACTTGCCCACACATCATAGGATGCCTGAAGCAAAGCAAGGAAGTGAGCTCAGGTTTCCTATGTCTCCCCTTCACATCCTGCTTTGTCCTTTTCTGCTTCTCTCTCATCCCTTGTGAATGGGCAATGATTGGAAAGGTGCCATTTCTGTGCTCAGAAATACAAGAATCATGAGGGTAAACAGAGAGAACCATAGCTGAGTCCAGTCTCAGTTCCATTTAAGCCAATGTCTAATAGAGCTTGAGACTACTTTAGACAGAGCTTACTAAATGTCCCAAGAGCCATGATTAATTTTGGAGAGAGAACAGCTTCAACCAAAACGACTCCAAACCTTACTTTCCAGTCAACAGTAAACCAAAGGTAATCAATTAAAAATATAAAGATAATAGATTATATTAAGGAATAATAGATTGTAATTGGTAATAATTCAAAGTTATTAAATGAAAAATTAGATAAGAGAAAACAGACTTTTGGAGAAATGCAGGACTGATGGATATCAAGGGAAAAGCAAAAGGAGGGCTTTTTGTGTTTGGAAACAAAAAAATTAGTCTCAGCATGTACTTTTCCTTTATGTGGAGGAAAAAGTTGACATGGTGTTGAAATGGTGTTGACACCATTAAAAAAATAGTAGTTTTCCTGTTTTAATATTTGAGAAGAAGGATGATAAAATACTGTTCAGGTAAGTGGTTAACCAAGCATGAATTTAACAGGTACATGAGGGAAGTAGCCCATGATAGCAAATAATAAAGTTAAACATCAGCTGGAAACAACTTTAAAAAAATACCTCTTAAAATTGGACCAGATTTTGCAGCACTAGGTAAGTTCCTAAGGTCAGAAAGACTATCATACCGATATTAAACAAGCAGGACCACAAACTTAGATAAAACAGATAAATAAAGCCTGTTCAAGAAGGCTATTTTAATTTTTCACTAGCATTATGAACATGATTGACAAAAAATAGAATTCTAGCCAGAAAAAGAACATTTATAAACTTTTGCAAATAATTTCAATCAGTACCACAAATATTTCATTAGTACTGTATATGATTAGTAGCCCATTTATCCTGTGTGGATGAGTACCTGCCATTGACTGGTTCAACAGGAATGAGCACTAACATGGATGATATTCAAATTATCATCAGTAAATCAGTAATAGACATAAAATCTCTGCTGTTATAATGTGTGGGCAAAAGAAAACACATACTATAAAGAAATGCTGAAAACATGACAGTTTTATCAAATTATCTGGATCATCTGACTGACCAAAGGGGCAATGGATGCTTGAAAGCAATGATTGAAGCCCAGGAAAAGAAGAGCAGGAATTCACCCAAAGATTTGAAGGGATTTTCTAACTTCCAGACTGCAAAGGCATTTCTTGGCCTTATCTTAAAAAGCTTCTAAATTGATTTTATTTAAAAATTTCTTTTTATGCTTCTTTCTTTCTCTTCCAATTTAACCAGTCTTTTTTCCAGCATGGTAAGTGTAAAAATAATTTCTTTTTTCTACTTCTAAGGTTTTTCCAACAGAAATACCAGTGCAGAAACATTCTCTGAGTATTAAAAGTGTTCTATATGTAAGTGCTGCTGCTTCTTTTGAGAATACACACAGGATCACTCTCGAGGAGAAAAGGCAACGCAGAAAGAATCGCATCCTGTCAGTACCACCTGGGGAGTCATTCTGCTGTGCCTTGTGCAACCGGACGTGTCTATCTCGCATTGGCCTTTTCAGCCATCAGTGCGCTTGTAGCAAGCGTGGGTAGAGTCCTTCACAAATCTTCGTTCGTGAAGCTTAGCCATGAAGATATGTAAGTTTCATTTGGATACTCTTTAAGCACCTTTGTTCTCAGTGTCCATGCACTTCTAATTTGGTTGGAATGGTATTTTGTCGCCGGGGTTAAGACTTTCAGGAATGCCTCAGCCTGATTCACACCACTGCACTGTGTGTGTGTGATCTGGGACTATCTTACAACCTCCTGTAGATCTAGCCTTATGGTCTTGAGGGGAAATACCATTTTATGGCTACCTTCTCACATTCCTGTAAGGAATTCACTGCAAGTTGTCATACTCCTTTCCATTCCCCTCTTCACTCACACAAATGTCCTCCTTAGAAAGACCACTCATCGCTTCAGAAAAATCATGAAACTTGAGAAATTAATTATTCACATAATCTCATAACAAATGTGTTTCCATTTCTCTCTGTGTTTTAATTTTGCTGAGACAAAAAAAAAAAATCACAACTCCCTTGCTTCCTCAGAAATTGATCCTTCTGGCAGCTAGTAAGTCTGTCATCCCCACTAGCTTAAAACATCATCCATATCATTCTGTATTCATACACGCAACCTCCTTGCTTTCCATACTTATGCCCATATGTTTAGATGCTAAACTTTCCTTCAAACTCGCTATACATACAAATAGTGCAGAGATGAAAGTAATATCTTAATTAGTAGTGTCACTGACACATTTTCTGCAAGAAAATCTTCACTGAACCAAAAATTCCCCTTATGCTTCTTTATATTGATTTGCATCTGTTGTCAATTCTGTGCCAGCAGAAATACCTGAAAGAACTATGAAGAAAAAGCATAGGGTTTCTGGTGATACCAGAGCCTTCAACTGCATGTCAGAGAGACTACCAGCTGCCAGCCACCCAGGGACAGGTTTCAGCATTCTCTTGCACACCCAAGGCAACCTCTTGCAGGACAAATTGATGAAGCCTGACCAACACTTTCAGTGTTTCTCTTGAGTAAGAAAATATTAGGCAGATCAGACACGTGTCTTCAGAGAGAGTAGGATGATATGGGTACTGCCATTAACCAGAGGATGCTGTAGTCAAATAATGAATCGACATGAAAACAAAGCACTCAGTGGCCTGAGGCCCAGCAGAACAGCAATTGCTAATGATCTACCCTCTGTGGAAGGAGCTCTCAGAGAAGGAGACATCAGAAAAAGCATCTGAAAGCCACAAGCTGCAAGGAGCAGTAGCAGGCTGTGCCAGGTAAGTGCAAAGTTTCTGTTTTCACTGCTTTCCCTAAGATAAACATTGAGCTGTTCAGAAAACAGCTGTGTGAGCTCAGGAGTCCGAGAGAGGTTTTCCCCATCCAGTGTTTGAATTCCTGTTGTTAAGCACAGGGCAAACACACAACAGGAATTCAAAGTCAGGCTGCCTGACCCTGCTACACTTGCCCTTGTTTTCCTCATTCTCGGTGCTAGGAAGAGTGTTTTCCTATTACCTGCTGCTGGATGTGTAAAGCAACACCACTGTCTATTCTCACTATGGTGAATATGAAATATTAGACATAGTGGGCATCTCTTCAAAAAGAACATGTTGATTCAGGGGTCTTGAATCACAAGTTTTTGCTTTGTCACACTGACAACCTTTTGTGGCACTACCACGTGTTTCTGATGCTTCGTGCAGTTTCATGTCAGTGCAAACAACTGCATCCTTCACTAGCACATTCTGCCCTTCTGTTGTGATAAATATCTACCAGAATCTGACCCTACAATCCTTTTCAGTAGATGCTTTATTGTGTTAGCACCTACTCATACCAGCCTGGAGACTGGGAATAATGTGGAGTAGTTGGTTGCACTTTAGTGATGATCAAGCCATGGCTCAGTCAGATCATGCTATACCTACTATATCTAATGAAAATGCAATCAATGTGCACAGCCTTCTGCTAATATACACTCTGTAGTAATGCCATCACATAAAAAGCAGAGCTATATCCCAGAACACATATGTAGCTTCTCCTAGCCAAGCCAAACAAACCCACCTACTTTGCTTCAGGAGCCAGTTTTTCCTATACCATCAACACAGGCCACTTCTCTTGGTTTATATTTCTGCTACCAGAGACAGGCCTGAACAACTTCATCGAAGTGACTGTTATTTGAGGCCAGTAAAAAGCACTTTTGGCCTTTCTCTGAGGTTTTCCAATCACTAAATGACCTTCATATGTGTTTTCCTATGCATTTTCCTGTAACACCTTAAGAATCACTATCTTACTGCCTTTAAGCAAAACTTCTACCTTCAGGTCTAGGTTCAATAGCATGGTATCTGGCACAGTCTGGTAAAAAGTTTCATTGCACTTGAAATTTGAAAATCCCATCCTCTGCAGTTTTCCAAGTTGTTATTAACTGCTAGTTTTCATTTTCTGAAGACTGCCACAGGAGACTAACTTTCCTCTTAACCAAAAGCCATGTTGCTTTTTTCTGGTATTACACAAGTGCAATCTTGCCTCATGCACCTGTATCCAACACAGAATTTAAAATGTTCATTTACTCTCAGATAAAAGTCTTTTTTTGCTACAACACTGCCTGTTGCTCCTATGAAGACCTGCTTTGGTATTGTGTTTTGTCACCAACCACTCACCATGCTATGCTTGTTCTGATATCCATTGCTTTCTGCTGCCTTTGGAATCCATGGGTTTTAACCTCAGATATCCTTTTACAATTCTGACTTTTTCTATTACTCCAGCAGTTACCTTGTATCTTACCAAGAATACACACTACACCTATAGGAAGAAAACCAGGCATTATGGCTGGATGGACCCCTCATGTGGGAGAATCCATCACTCAGTTTAAATGTAGCCATAGCTTCCCAAATGTAGCTCTTAACCTTAGATCAGTTAGACTGATTATTCACTTTTGTTTTCACAATCTCTCATTCGTACCGTTCACATGACTGGGAAGAGGGTTGCTATGGAATGCAGTACTTCCCAAATGTATACTACACAGAGCAAGTGTTAGCCTTCTCTTCCCAATTTAAGTTAAACCTATAAAAAAAGTGAGAAAGGATGTCAGCACTAAGGCTATCTTCCAACTGCTTTCCCTTACCAGGGCACCTGCTGCCTAAAGCTCCAGCAAAGTGCTGTTTAAGCTGCCTTCAACTACCCTCCACATTTCTGTGGAGTTTCCATTTCTGACAGGTTTAAAGGGCTCCATGCTTTCACTCAGGTATTCTGATAGTTCATTTTACACCTGGAGTCAGCGCAGGTGACCACACGTGCCCTGCAGCACGACTGAACCACTTTTCCTGTATCTGAGGTCTGACAAGTCCCCAGTCTGCAGGTTCAGCTCCTGCACAGCATCATACTGAACTTCAAAAAGCTTGCACCAGAAAGGGCAGAATGCATCTTCTTCACCCAATGGGCTTCCCCCATTGACTTCCATGCAAATCAGAGTCAGTTAAAAGCACTAAGTATATATGTGATTCTATAGTAACTGGAAGTTAAACTACATAAAGCCTCGCATCCGGGTCAATGAAACAGAAAACTAGGGCAGAACGTTGTACTTTAAAACATCCCACCTGAAGAGGTTAGCAGTGTTACATCCCCACTATGCCCTTGCTCTACTGCCAGGTTAACTCTACTGATCCAGGAATCCTGGGGTTAATTTTGTGATCTGGGAGGCCAATGAGATCGTGTTTTACTTAAAACTTGTTTCTAATTTTTAAGACTTATTTTTAATGCAGCTTGTAAATGAATTCTAATTTGACCTCTAATTTGAACTAATGATCAGTACTAGTATTTACACGAACCAGATATGGGACAGTTCATAAATCTGGGATCAATTTTTTTTTTTTTTAATTATTTGCTCGCTGGGACATATGCATGAAGTACAGAACACTGTAAACTATTAACTCACATCTTTTTCCCTTATGGTTCCAAAGCAAAAGTGTGCCTCCCTCTCCCATTAATTTTTTAAATCTTCTCTGAATCCATTCAAACTTTATCCAATAAGTGTCAGTAACTGATAGTCACATTGAATAAATGCAGAATTAGTAAACCCTCTAATTCCAAAGTGTTTAGCTTTGGAGCACAAGAAGTTAAACACTTTCTTGCAACACATTGTAAACATGTCAATGTGTTTAACATCTTAAATGTGTTCTGTTCCCTTGCCCATGTGTTTAGAAAAGAAACAGGTTATGATATTTAACTAGTGAATGGATATATGTGCTCATTCCTACCAACACTTTTTAAACACTTGTGGACACTTAAAATTATGATGTGTTTAAGATTTGAACATGTATGCTTTTCTGCACTCCTAATCCAATGTTTGATGCATTTATTTAGAACAGCATGTTTTTACCATGCTAGCAGTGCATACCATTTGTAATTAGCAATGCTTGATTTTTCTTCTACTGTTTATTCATTCTACTGAGAACTAGAATCTAATCAGGTAAGGTTTTAACACAGTGTAAAGAGATTTTTCCCACCAGAATGAAATGGTTGTGCTAAGCTGAAGCTGATCTCACTTGTGAGGTGCAGAAGTAGCTACAAAATTTAAAATTACTTTCTTTCTCAAAGACAAGACTCTGAACTACATGGGAAACACAGGAAGTTTGCAAATGGAATGAAAAAAAAAGCAGATGAGAACATCTGCAAACATTTTTAAGGAGGGTTTTTTTATTATGTGCTCTATAGTTAGATAAAAGCGTAAATTATATGGAAACCATAGAATCATACAATGGTTTGAGTTGGAAGGGATTTAAGAGATCATCTCATTCCAAAACTTGTGGCATGGGCAGGGACACCTTCCACTAGGCAGGGTTGCTCAAACACATATGGGGTTACTCAGAGAGAAAATGGCAAAGCCCCATCCATCTTCGACTACTGCTTTACCTGAACTCTGCTCACCGGTCTAGCTGTGCTAAGGCTATTTCTAACCCTCCAAACCACTAAGCAGCTGCTAACAGCTGTCATTAAAAAAAATCCAAACAAACCAAATGTCAGCAATAAAATTCTATCTATCATTCTCCCAAATTAGCTTAACCTGAGGCCAAGCACAGGCAATGCTCAGAGCTTACACCCATGACATGCTATTTTAGGACTTGTGAATGTAAAAATGGGTTATTTTTTAGTGTGATAATTCGAATTTCCCTGTAAAATCCGATTGCAGTGGTTGTCAACCATTTCCATGCCATGATCCTGTTACAAAAAAAGAAGAGTTTTATGTCCCCACTCTTGCCTACTGCCCCCCTTTCCACCATTAAAGCTGTCCACAGGAAAAAGAAGGCTACTTGAGATTCTCTGAAATATCTTATTAAGCCAGAAAAACACTATTTAAAGTCCATCCAGCATTAGGAATGGACACATTGCCTTCTATCATATCGAAAGGCAAAATTAACTAAGTTTTTAAGGGTATCTAATATGTCTTTCTTAATTCTTTTTCTTGTTCAAGAACCAATAACCATGGATAATTCAGAAAGCTGGGGGGCAATTTTGAATTTTATTTGAGAGCCAGCCATCCCAACTTTATTCATAAGTCTTTGTATTCCAGTTGTGCCAGTAAGCTCAGAAATCCCTGTATCATTGTGCTGGAGGCTGTACATGGCCCTGGAAAGAATTTGCATCCACCAAGGGGTCAAATCAGAGACAGAGCATGCTTCTAGTTTACACTGCAGACCTAGGGAAATGGAGCTCAGCTCCCTCCTGACTTTTTGTGCCATGTCATCCTGAAGAAAGGGAATGGTCAAGCAATTTACAAATGCAAAAGAAAACAAAAGATGTGTAGATGTGGAACTCGGGGACACGGTTTAGTGGTGGACGTAGCAGTGTTGGGTTAATGGCGGAACTTTGTGATCTTTGAGGTCTTTTCTAATCTAAATGATTCTATGGTTCTATGGTTCCAAAGTACTCCCTTGTATCAGCGTGTAAAATGCACATCTCCACTTCTGAGACATCAGCACTGGTTTCATCCAGCTCTTTCTCAGTGACTACCCAGCCTCGGCACAAACAGACCTTCTAGAACTCTTCAGCTGGTGTCCTGCCCTGCAGAGAGAAAACCACGCAAGAAGCTGCAGGCACTTGCCAATCTCATCCGAGGCATGACAGCAGCACAGAGCTTTCCACAATTTGTTTTTATTGACAAGGAAATGAGGGTGATGGGGTTCAGTCACACTGTAGGGTACACGAGATAACTGTGAACCAGTATTCAAAGGCAGTTTCTGAAAATTTTTGGCCTTCACTTAAGCAATTTAAAAGCTCAGTGCTGGAGTCATTTAAGGTTTGAATACCAGCTGCATTTTTATTGGCTGTCTGTGACTTCAAAGGCCTTTCCCTTCACTAATGTCCAGACAGGTAGGCTGCCCTGAAATCTCTCTGCCATGTTGACTTACAGATTTTGGACTTATTTTATCTGCAGGCTTATGCCTGAAAATGAACATTAAACATATTGGGGATGAAACATCTTGCAGGCCAGCTAAAGTGCTGACACTTAATCAGGCAGGGGACAGTTCATCTGAAAACATATAGCAAAGATGTTCTTTGTAGTCATGCAAACCTTCACTGCTTGTACTTTAATTCCCAGACTTTAGGACAAAAACTTCAGAAAAGCAGGTACGCTTCTGCTGTGCCAAGTTTTTGTTCGTAAGAATAGGGAACAATGAGGAAATTCAGTTGGATGTTTAATGCATTTTTCAGTTTCAACAACCTGGTCTTTACTACACCATTTTATAAGAGTATCTAAAGCCCTCATCCCAGATCAGGATCTGCTTTGACTAGCTGCTGCTTTGACGTAAAAAGGGACAGGCCTTACTACAGAGAGCTTGCAGTCTGAGGTGCAGAACAACATGTCAGTGTAATGTTTCAGATATCACCTGCCCATATGGATACGTCCACAGTACTGTAAAGAAAGTTTTGTTGCTAACACCACATGACAACAGTTGTCTTACTGCGTGAAAATGGATAGGTTATTTAACTGAGACACGGGGGGCAGTTTTCCATCCAGTTCCTGGGTGCTGCTTCTTGAAACATCTTTAAATCCTGTTCCACTGCATGGTATGAACAAGTTAGAAGGCTCCGAAGTGCTGCAGACACACAGGCGTGATTGAATTTATAAAGCCTGATTCTGAGGTACTGTTGACCATAAGAAGTTTCACTGAAATAAGTTCTATAATAAAATGCTGGTAGTGCAGGCAAAGATACTATGAAGACAAAAGTCATACATGAAAACTTAAAAATACAGTGAGTTCCTCTTATATGGTTATCAACATGGACTTATTTCACAAACACTATGAGCCGAATATTAGATATTGGTCTTAACTAAAGTGCTGAAATTCAGTGCAGTTGTCTGAATAACTGAGTCATTCTACTGAATATATGACTTTAGAATCAAGCCACAGCAAGTGTAAGCATTTTTACGCTTCAATATCTTTGCTTTTGATACTCACAGAAAACTCTGAAGATGAACTCTTCAAATTAATTTCAAGACATACCTGCTGTGCTTGACTTTCAGAAGCATAGAAGATATCTCAGGGATTCCTTCTCAACTGCTCAAGATGTTCAACAGTTGCATGCTCAAGACGATTGACAGACCTCACATATTCAACAGTACTCCTTCTAGGCACTAATATTTCATCCTGACCACACAAAGAATCTTGAGAAAGAATGTCTGTTCAAAAAGAGGGAAGATCAGTATTCCCTGGTCCTGGGCAGGGAGGGAATTTTTTTTAAGCAAGGCACGTGCCAAAGTAATAAACTAAACTTACTTTCAAGTAGGAGAGCAAAGAGGAAAAGTGGGGCTCTAGCACATTTGGGGCAAATCTCTTTTTACTATCTGCTTGTCATCGCATGAGTTTTATGCTGGAAACAGAAACAAACACCCTGTCAAAATACTTCAGGCATCTGTTACTTACACAGATCTCTCTGACAGGTGAAATAACAGCCAGAATCAAAGGGGGAAAACAGCAATACATACTTATTAATGACATAAAAATTTTAAAAATCCCAAGCAGCCCAATAAGAACATATTTGCAAGATAATTTCTCACTGAAAACAAATCCACTGACTTGTAGGTAAAACCATGTTGAGAAACAATAAGCCAGGAAAGGCAGGTTTGAGGGCAGCCCAGGGTACCTGCCTGGGCTTTAGAGCAGGAAAGCCTTTGAAGTTGCAGACGGCCAATAAAAATGCAGCTGACGTGCAAAACTTACACATCTCCATCGTAGGTTTTATACTAGCAATGTTTAAGCTGAAGACGACTAACCTGAGAATACTCAGTTAGTTCTTATACATATACAGCTAGCAGTGTGTCTGGAAGTCCCTTCAATGCCTACAATCTAGAGAGAATGTTTCTTGAGCAACTGATGCTTTCAAAGTAAGTGCAATTGGCCATTCTTGCCACCTCCCCGCTTACCAGTGTTTTTCAAAGTGTCCAATTTTGGTCTTGCTGTGTATATATTTATGAGCCAACTATGATTTGCATTAAATTTGCAAAATATACTTTTAAACTCATTAAAATAGCATGGTAAATTTTTTCAGGGTTTGTTTTTTTTTTTCCCTGCCAAAACTACTTTTATACATTATATATTTGAGGTATATTTTTATTTTGGATCAGATTTTGCCACATAATTGTGAGTTATACAGTCCTCTAAAAATTATTAACTACTATCCCTATTTTAATAAATTTCTTCAGACATAAACATTCTGAAAAGAAAGAAAGAGATACTTCTTCAACATCCCAGTGGTAGAGTGGCCTTCCTAGAAAAATGGAACTGGCCCAGTAAAATAACAGCATCTGCTATTTTGACTTTCATCTTAACATGTACCGATTTCAGGGTTTCCAGCTGATCTGACAGAACACTTCCTGTTCAGGAAATAAATGTGTCAAATGATTTCTTGATTTAAAGTGATGGATCACAATAGCTCTCTGTACTGCAGGGGTGCTATTCTCATAAAACATATGCAACCTTTATTACTAAAACGAAGGGGAATTACTCCAATATCACTTAGGGCAATTTCCTCAGCAGTCACCACATATCTCCAATGTCACAAATCCCAAAAGGAATAGGAAAAAGAGTGGAAGCTGGAAGTAGCTTGAATCCTTTGCTTAGTCTGATGGGGAGGGAAAGGGAAAACACTACAACATGTTTGGAATTTGTAGTTAAATTTAAACGAAGAAATTGAAATCCTTTTGTAAAATAAAAGGAACACAGTTGAAATTCAAGTTCTTTCATGAGGTATGGGACATTTATTTCTAAAACCACTGTGGTGCTTAAAGAAGTTCAACACAAAGTTGCTGCAGTGGTAAATGAGGGTAGTGGTAGGTCTTTCACACAATGTGATCTGAATTGCCTAAAGAAAAGGGGGCAAAATCATGGTATTTTTAGTAATATTCATCACAGCTGTATAAGTTGGCATCAAAAACTAGATGTATTATATGTGATCACGAAAAGGAAGATGGCAAGTTGGAAAAGATCTAAAAGGGGGAAAAAGAGCACTGAAAAACAACATGTAACTAAGCAAGGTAATAAGTTTTGGTCTACTAAGCAGCATTCAGGAGGGACAGAAAGGGCTTGCTTTCTACAGTTCACAGCAAAAGCTGTAGTGGGATACGCTTACCATTATGATGGCCTCATCACTTGGTGACTGGAAAAAGAAGGCAAAGAACATGAGAAGATTATGAAAAAAAAAATCCAAGAATCTAGTAATACATAAAATTTTAAAACAAGATGAGAAATACCTCAGAAGTATTAAGAATGCCACATGCACCCCAGAAGCAAAGCCTGTTGGAGCTCCATCAACCTAGACTACGTGCAGAGGTCAAGAGATAACTCAGGCACTGCCTTGCAGGGGCAGCAGATCCATGAAAGTAGAGAGCTGGGTCATTCACCAGAAGTAGGCATAATAAGATTCCACACTCTATATGGGAGTTCAAGTGAAGTTGTATGATGACGTGTCTCTTACATTTCTGTGGATCAGGAGATCATAGTGAACAATTCTTCTTCTATTGCCAGGAAACGTCTGTTTGCAACATCCTCTGAAAAGCAAGATCAGCATTCCTACCAAGAGGAAAACAAAACAACAGAAGGGTCAGGTCTCTAAGTCCTCACTCACAGCAAAATAGTAGAGAAGTTCAAGGAAGAGTTATTCATGGCAAAAATTAGTCACAGCCCCAAGAAGACAAAGTTCTTCTCCTCAACAACCTGCTTTTCTATAAATAACCTAAGCCAATGTACAGGTTTAGCTGAAGAGGTCAAAGTATCCCTGACATATGCTCATCTGCAGTTTGAAATCTCTTTAATGTACCAACAGGGCATGTTGCAAATGGAAAGAATCCCATTTTACCTTGTTCTCTTGCAACATCAGTATTAAATGGCAGTGCTAAGTTCACTTCCCTCCAGGTTCTCTTCCAAACCAGGAGAACGGGGGTGTTTGCTCAGGCATAACTGCCGAAGCCTCCTTCTTGCAGCCTTATCCTACAGCTTTCCCATGTTTCTGAAACAAATCTGAATTTTAAAGGTGAATCTTACTGTTGCACACCTGACGTGAGCATGCACAAACTTACATGAGGAACATCCCAGGCCACAGTTCACCTTTTTTAATGTGTTTACCCAAATATCATCACACAGCTGCAACCGGAAATCATGTCTTTTCTCGTTTCTCTGCAGTCAGTACAGCTTGCAGCCTATTTGACTGTAAGAGAAATCCTAAAATGACAGAGCCACTCAGGACCAGCTATATGGAAAGAGGGAAATATTTAAGTTAGAGGAATGTTCGTTCTAAAGTAAAAACTAGCAACTCCACTGGAAATTCATTTTGGGACTCCTTCTATAGTTGCATTCTACAATTGCAAGATGGTGAAAAACTGAGCAAGCTACCAAAGGAAAAGAAGTAGAGGTGAATCTTGTACCTGCCTTTCTCTTGAAGGAGAAGGTACTATAAAAAAAAACTTACAGAAGAAAAGCATGAATTTATTCTAAAATGTCTCTACTAGACTAGGTTTGAAAGGTAGCAATTCTAACTAAAAAGTGGAGCAACATTTTATTGCTGTTTTGGAAAAATATCAGCTCTGAAGAAATGGTTAGACATGAGGATATTGCCTTAATGCAAAAGGCAAGTATAAATGACTATTCCAAAAATTATTGCATGTAAGTCCAACAGACTATTAAATTATCTAGCATTTTACACCATTTAGACACGTGTTTAGTAGAAGACAAGACTAGACAAACGAGACATCAAGTTAATATTTAAAGAGGAAACATTAAGGAAAATTATCTAGAAGTTGGAGTGGGACTGAATTGCATCTTAACTTCCTACTCACATTGCTTCAGTGCTTTGGCCCACTGAAATCAGAGGTTCTTGGGACTAGACACTGAACAACACTTTTTCTGAGAAATTTTTAATTAAATGCAGAACACCAAAGGATTTGCCTACAGGCCAGTGGCAAAACCAGCTGTAGAAGCCAGACCATGGCCAGTTTCCAGTTCTCTCTGCTCTGCAAACCACCACCATGTCAGTATAGGTAGGAACTACCTCTTTAAGAAGAATCAGATTTCATACCAGGGAGAAACCATAGAGAAATGCTTTTCTTGAGAAAGGTAAGGAAAAGGACAGTCTGCCACTAGTCTATTTTAGCAAGCAGACACATTGTTGTGAATAGGAGGCTAGTGTACAAATGACAGGACACCTACCAACTACAGCTCCTCTTTCCATGAAATGTGAGACTTGGCTTAATTTCCTCTATCATAATGAGCATTAAAAGCCTTAAGCTTGCACTTGTACCTTCAGCAGAGTTGCACTTTTAATTTTAGCAAATCCAAATGTTCCTCTCATTGATATCTCCGATGCCATAAGAGAATGAATTATTGATATTGCTCGACTTTAATATTTTATGCTGCTGTGGAAACTGATAGTGGAGCCAAATCACAGCCTACAACTAAATTATGAAGGTCATCTAAAAGAATACCAAGCAACCAAAGTCTCCTTCCGCAGATCAAAAGAAGGTCTGCAAATATTCTGTTGAGTTATACTTTCCTCTATTATTTATTAGTCATACACAGCTGAGCAAGGTTTGAAATAAAATACTGGAATCTGAAATGCATTCCAGGAAATAGGCTTGCTGTCATCAGCACATGCTATTGGCTACAGCATTTTGTAATGAACTTTAATTTTTAGCGACAAGCATTTACTTATGTCACAGATTTCAAAACAGCTTCTTGCAAAGTACGCCAAGGCAACCTCCAAGTGGCACTGCTAATTGAAAGCTTACTAAATAAAAAAACAAAGCATAGCTGAAGATGGTGACCAAATGGCCATTAAGCGCTGAAATGACCGATTTCTCAGAGATCCTTACAATTAAGGATCGTATTCAATAGCTTACAACACCATGATATCTGAGAAAAAATAGCATCTGTAGCACAGCTGGAGCAGCTGTGTTGGAAAATCAATCATTGCCTGGCAACTGAGCAACTGATTTTCCACCAATCAGTACACAAGGCATTCTGTTAGGTTTATAAAACACATAAATTTGTTGCAGTATCTGCAAATGCAATAAGTGGGTTAGAAATGTAAGAGTGATAGATAAAAGACAGGTTTAAAGCAGCTATCAGGCTTAATATGAAAAGAGCTGTATTTATGCATACTGTAAATACAAAATTATGGTAATAAACAGATGAACTGCTCAGTGTGATTAGCTCTGACAACAGATAGAGGCGAGAGTAATCCAGCGAGGAGACTTTTTCCACTGTAGCAAACATCTTGTGCTACATAACTCTAATTTTTCTTTTTTGATAAAATGGCCATTCATGGAAACAGTTACTCCCAATTGTGCCAAGAACTCATAAATTCCTGTAAATTCCTGCAGCTTAGGCTTTTTTCTAAAATTTTATTGGCTTAACTAAGCCCATCAGTAATACTGCAAATCTTATCATTCTGTTGAGATTATACCACTTCTACAATAATATCTCCAAGCTCACTTTTAAAGGACAATAAAGATTGTAACCATTCTTCTAACTCTAACATAAAAGAACAAGTGAGGGTGGGGGAGTTATACCAGAAATTGTACAAGTTAGTACTAAAGCTGTGATATTTTAATACTCATAAAACATAAGCCTATTGCCTAATGTCAAGCCTTAGCAAGGGACAGAGATGCATTTGTATGTAAAATAATAGCTATAACTAGTCACGTTACTCAACAGACCTACAATAGTCAACAACTCAAGCTGGAAATCCTCGAGAAGTTGATATCCTCCCCTCTGGACACTGCTGCCTCCGTTTAGACACGGCCATCTGGAAGGCAGTAGTTTCTTCATATAGCATTCCTGTTTCGGGTTGGGACACCCCATTGCTCCTGACTGTTTTATCCAGCGGTACCTCCTACAACTGCAGCGTGCCCAGCCTTTCCTCTTTGTGTCCATCAAACGTCCCCTAATAATACGGAGCTGGTCCGGAACTGTGGAATATAGCATGGGCCTATACAAGTGCGGCTAACAGGAAGGTCCACTCAACACACCTGAAAAGTTAAATATTTCCTTAAGTATGCCTGATCAAAGAAAAATTACAATGGTTTTAGATAAACATTAGCATTCACAAAGAACAAAGCAGTTGGTTATCCGTGCGGTCAGGCAATCGTAGCCAATATGACAAGGCAGGCGTCAGAAATATGTCACAAAGTTACCACAAGCTATGGACAATCTTTACTATTAGCTAAGCTCTTAATGTGTTTAATTGATAAAGCCCTTCTTAAAGCAATTTTCCTCCAAGTATCTGGGAGATACACAGGGAATAGCACAGAGGTAGTTTTCTGTAAAGTAATTTAGGCATTTTGATGCAGGTATTTCTAGTCCTGGTAGATCTGCTGGTCCTACATCATGCCCTATAATGGGTACTAAAACATTGTAAGGGCAAAAGACTACAATGTTACACCAAAAAAAAAAAAAAAAAAAAAANAAAAAAAAAAAAAAAAAAAAGAAGGAAAGCTGGTAAAAGGCAGCTTATTCTTTATATGATCCCCAGCTGTGAAATCCAACCCCATGGTGCCACCATATACAATCCTGTAAAAACACACTGAAAGAATGAAAGTTTGTGATTTAGCCAGACTGATCCAGGTAGCATGCCAGCAGTAAAAAGAAGTGTCTCTCTACCTCTTTTTGACATTCACAGGTGCTGTCTTCTAAAACTTCCAAAAATATACATAGTAAAGACACTGCGGCACTGAATGGTCCTTTGTGGAATAGTACTTAGAAAAATCTCAGGCACTTGAAATAAAAACAATTTCATTGAAACTAAGAATTCAAATAATTTCATACTACTTTAACCCTCATGAGCACCTTCTTCCACATGCCAAATATTTTCAGAAATGTTAAAACAGTACCTTTTTTTTCCCCCTTTTCTCTAAATTCACTCCGTTTCTAGTTGCTGTTTTTCTATATATTTGGCTCTGCCCACGATTTATTACTTCAAAAAACATGTAAATGGGACTCAGGATCTTTGAAGCTGAGAGCAAATTTTTGCAGCAAAAAAGAAATGTTAGGCTTAGAAGGCCAAACAGGATTCAAACTTTCCACTAACTAAAGACTTCCAGTTAGCACCAGGTTTGCAGCTCAAAAGATAAAATTAAGTTGCAATATATTTGTGAATACTTGTAAAGTCTAGAAATCTTTGATATAAGTTCCTACTGTAACAGAGAAGAAAATGCAGAGGCACATTTTAATTACCTGTCAGGAACTAAATAAAAGATTTGTTTTATTGAATACTCCCTGTGTGTAATATAACTATGGAAACAAGTCTGAAATCCAATTGACTTTCTATTTACAGGCTCCTAAAGAGCTATTAAAACATAAAAGTGAACTACTTAAAATCTGTTTGAAGTTTTATTCTTCTTTAATGTATTTTTCACCTGTTTGATGATTGTTTATACTTTGTAGCGTGATGAACTGTGACATTTTTTGCCATTTCTTCATGTTGAAGATTTTGCTATATTTAAGTAAAAGCATAGCAATGATTGCCACAAGAAAGCTGTTGTAAGAAACCTGACCATGGCAAAAACATGTTTTAAGCCAACAGTGACAAAGCTCTTCACATTCATCTTCAGGCTCTTAGTTTGGCTCCATTTCAGATGCAAGAGAACAGGACACTTGCTGCACTGAAGAGCTGATTGTTTAGACAAAGTAGTCAGATTAAAAAAGTAGCAAGAAAAGCACTGCTCTTAGTTCTTTTGCAGATATGGCAAATGGAAGGCCAGAAAGACACGTGACTTGCATAGTAGCTCTTCAGGAAGAATAGGGCAAAGGCAGGAATGGAACTCTCTGCTGACACCCTGGTAAGCAAATAATTAGATTAAATTTATGTTTCTATTAGTGATGTGCACCACCTGATAATCTAAAACAAAGCAGTACTCTCCCTGAATAAACATTATAAAATGCCATGTTGTGACATCCAAGAATTTGAATTGTATTCTCACAGAAGAACAAATGTAAAATACGGGTCTTCATAGAGATGATATCTTATGTGTCACCTTGGGCACACTTCCAAATTGATCCACAGCACAGTTCTGGTCAACTGAAACAGATGGATGTTTTGGCTCTCTAGAGGATCAGAATATAATTTTTTAATTGCAAAATGCTTCATTAACTCATTTTGACCAATTCTGCCCATTCAAAATCTGAACTGACAACACAAACTTACATGACAACAAGCTACAGTGTCCTAGTTATTCAACCAATATTACTATTCAGTCTTATTGACAATCCCAATAACTACAATAAGCTCATAGGAGAATATCTAGTCACAGAAGTATATATTGGGGGGCAGAGGAAGATATTTTAGAGTATTTGATTTTGTTCAGTTCTGTGTCTTAGAAATACTTTGGTATTTCACATATTAGGGAAACGTAATAACAAGAAATGCTGCTAATCATTAGCCACAGTCTACCCTGGCAGGTGATGAATTTCATTTAACTACACCACCCTTCCCTCAAGTATGGACTAGATACCTACACAGGAAGTACTCAGACATTTGGAAAGTCCAGCTGATGCTAAGTACTAGAATACATGGCCCTGAACATGTCTGAGCAGGGAGACTGGACTAGACCTTCTCCAGTGGTGCCTTCCAACCTCAGTGCTGCTGTGATTACAGCTCCTCACTAACATGAGTTACCATAGGCATGTCAGCCCTGTCCCAGCTCCCTACCCTGGCTTTCCACAGAACTTGAGTCATGTTCAGGATTCCCAGTTCATCTCCTTAAAGGGCTTCCTAAAAACCTCAGGTGTGTATCCCTTCAGTGTATCCCACTGTCTTACAGTGGAAGCCTCCATAAAGCAGAGTTTGCCTCTTCAGGAGACAGAAGTCTTCTTAGAGACAGGTTTAGCCCATGGAATGAACTCCTATGAGAAAGATAAACCTATTTCCCAAGGCTTAGTTCTACCTTCTTCTGGCTTCAAGTGCAAGACATTCCTTCTTGCCTTGTGTCCTCCAATAGAAATAAAAACCAACATGGACACATGCAAAACCAAATCCAACCTGACAAATGAACATACCAAAAAATAACATCATACATACTTCTCATTCTTTCTGACAGAAGATGCGTACAGACACATGATGGATTCCAATCATCTGACTGAACAGTTGGTGAAAACCCAAACCCAAATAGCTAGAGTGCACCCTTTAGTGCATCAAGGGGTGCACTCTAAGAAATTGTGTAGACTAGAACTTTCAACCTGCCTAGCACTTATGGAAAGCCACCAGTAAACAACAACAATGGTTGTTTGATCATGGTACAACATCTCTCTCCTAGCCTGAGGAGCTGGGAACAATAAGGTTGATTGTACATTGGGTGGTCTTGAAGTTTTCCTTTAATTACAGTAACATGTATACAAAATAGAACAATATAAAACAGTCTGCTTGGGGAAAAAATGTTTTATACACACTTCTCTGCTTGCCCGGTTTGACTTCACTTCCATTTCTTCATTTTATTGCACAGGAAGAAGCAGGTGGGTCAACAACATAATTCTGCTTGCTCAACCTTAGCTTTAACACTAGTAGCCCCAGGTCTTACAGTCTGGAGTGAGATATGCAGGGACATGTCTGTTGATTTTTCCTCTTTCAGTGGACTTTACTAAGTCCAAAAACTCCTGATAGTCATGAGTTTTTGGAATATCCTTTTCTATTATTGATGAAAACTACAGATACCTTAAAACTGAAGTTCTAAAATTCTTTTGCCATTAAGGCTCTGGATTAAATTTGCCTTCTGAGCTTTGCCTTAGGTGCTAAGAAAAATGGAGGCATTGGCAGTGGTAGTCACAAGACTTGGTTTGACAGTGGTGTGTGTTTTCAGGGGATCTTGATGCTTCAACTTATGCCTCCTTCTATGTGCCCAAATCCAACGTTATTCTGACCCAAGAACATGTATCCTGCCCATTTGTATCTACACCTGAAGGCATGGATTGAACCCAGAGCCAGTCTTTACCAGTATGTAGAGGGAATTTCAATGTTTTCTAGGATACTAACTCAATTGAATTGTGTTTCTAAAGAGTATTACGTGCATACAGACTGAGAGGGGCGGTTAGTTGGAAAACATCCACTACAATTTTGGAAGCTCTGTGTCAGTTGTCTAGAACTATTCAAGACTGTGTATCATGTTAATCCCAAGGAAATTACCTTAAGCAATTATCTAATTAGGGAGAGTTTTCTCTCTCCCTTTTTCCACTTATATCCCATCTCTACCACCATCCTAGCTGTCATCTCATTTGTTACAATCACCCAAGAGGCATATATGATGAGGAGTTCTCTGGCCAAGTCTCCCACTGGTTATACACAAATGACAGATTTGAAACACATTACAAAATTCCTTCATTTCTGCATTCCTAAAGCAGCCCAAAATACTCAGCCCTATTATGTGAAATCCACCTTCTGCTGTGAAGATGGGAAAGCCATTCATCTCACAGAAAGTGCTGAACAAATTGTTGGGAAATTTTACATGCATATGCTAATACACTCGCTCTGCTTAGGTGGAGGTGCTCCCTGTAGCATCACTGATTATCAGATTATCTAGAAGACACTGCATTTTTAATTTAGCTCCGTTTTTTATAAGCTGTGCTAATAAAATCTGCACCCCACAGAAACTCCCTGCTCATTAGCTATTATCCAGCCTCAGGCAGCACAAGTCTGTTTACATTACAAATAAAAGATAAAATATGCTCATTGCCAGCTTCCCCCTTCCCGAGGGACACTTGTCATGAATCTATCCTGCAAAACTATCTCTTCACTACTCTCCCCTGACTTCCCCTTGCCCCAGGACAGTTTGCCTTCATTTATCTCTTTCGGACTTAACAAACCACTACAACTACCTTAGATCAATTTCTCAAATCACAGTTTAATTATTTAGAAGGAAGTGAGCTTTTGCTCTCCATTAAAACAACAATCTCTACCCCCAAGGAACAGCATTAAATCATTGTTTAATCCTTATTACTGCCTTAGGCCTCCCTTGGTACTGTAGTGTTGTTGAAACTTCATTTCAATATTTACCACTTAGATCACTTAAGGGCTGTCAGCTTTAATAAAATTTTATCAATTGGATACTTATATTATTCAGAGTTTCATAAAAATAACAAGACCTGCCTTGGTATTTCACTCATATATGGGCTAATTCCTCTGACTGCTAAGGGATTTCATTTTATTAGCATTTAAACATAATGTGAGTGATTTTTTAAACTGATATATATTGCATAAAGTTAGTAAACAACATCATACTAAGTTACATGAATTTTAATGTATGCACCACTAAGCTTACAACTGCAATACATACAAATAAACCAACAAGGCAGATTTCACTGTGCAGCCTCCTAAAAAGCCTGATTTTTAAAGAGATTTGTCTATCTCAAACCTTCTCTGTGGAGTATAGACTAGTGACAACTCTCTGTGGTAGGTACACAATAAAGATATCCCAGATTCTTGGTTTGCAGAGTTTTGTTGTCAAAGAATATGTTAAGAATTCCCATAGTCAATAAAACAAAGCACAACTTGACAGGAAACGCACCAGCTCAATCAATAGGCTCATAGTAATACAGTTTTACTTCATATTACCTCTCAGATGAGAGGAGTGAACAAAACAATGTCTGAAAAAGACATTTCCAGAGAGTTTTGCTATTTAGTTGTACTGATCTAAGTAGGACTAGCCAATTTCTATGTACTGCTCCAAGTCCTTCTTGGTCAAGAGAGATTCCTGGAATCATCCATGTACAATTACAGCCCTAACTCTTCCTGAATTTCTCTGGCAAGTGTGTAGTTTGTTGCTGGATCACTAACAATACCTTGACCTGTTTAAAACTAGAAGCTACAATTACTGCCGTCTCAGGTCTGCCACTGGCTCCTCTGAACACACGTAATACCACAGATCCATAGGACAGATCCTGCTTTGGACTGGTATCACTAGCAGATTAAGTGCTATGTTTTTGAGACTATCAACTTTGCGAAGACTTCTCAGGCACAACATCTTTATAATGTAGTAGAACTGCATTCTTTCTGTTAGAAAAAAGGACAAGCTTTTCCCTAAGCGGATGTGAATTTATACTTCAGAGGCAAGGATACTGGACTTTATGTTAAGAATAATTAACGCATTGCAAGTCTAAGAAATTTGCACAAAAGGGATAACAAATACATAAAACACTTCTGCGGAAGGGGCCAAAAATCTGCATGCTTTTAAAAAAGTTTGGTTTTTTTTAAAATAAGGTATTAGAGACCAACTAACATTCTCAGGAGTACTCATGCCTATCCATTCTGCCTTTGCCTGAAAACATCTCCCATTCCGCATCTCACACTTCCTTTTAGACTTATCTCTCCTTACCATCCTGACCAGCACCCTCTTAACCCTATTTTAATAGGTTTTCTCTCTTCTAGCAGCAGACTTTCTTCTTTTTTCCTCTGTTTTTAAATTTTTTACCTTTGTCAAAGCTCTTGAAAATATTAAAGGACTTGTTTCTTGCAGATACTTTTGGCTCTTCCATCAGTTTTAAACCTCTCTGACCAAAGGGCCTAAGTATTTATTGAATCCAGGCAAAATTTTGAAAACAAAAAAAAAGGTAGAGAAGTTAGATGATCCTGGCTCAATCTAAATAATGAACTATACACTGAGGATGCTGAGTGTGAAAATGTGAATTATTTAGAGGACTGGATTCTGTTAAGTCACTTTTGGATATAGGATTCTTGACAGCTTTCCTATACGTAGTCAGAAATAATTATTCAGAAATTGCATGAAACAGGACCAGATTGAATATGAAAAATGTCCTCCTCCTCTAGAATAACAACAAGTATTGAATTTTAAATTGAGACTTGGCCACCCTGCTCTAAACTGTATTCACTTTGAAATACAGACTATGGTGCCAAAGTCAACGGACTGTTTGCAAATCCTCTACCACTACTTAGCTCCTGTGAGCAAGACTAGATTTCCATTTTAAAAGTGATGAGAAAAGTAAATTTAAACAGAAAACAAGGAACTTCTTGAGTTACACTTCAAATTCAGTATAATTTCCAAAACAAACTTTGCCAGTTATAAGTGATCAACACTGATATATGCATACTCCCTACACTCACGTGTGCAGGCTTTCAGTGTCTTGTCAAAAACGGTGATTTCAATTTTTAAAATTATAAGGAAACAATGCTTGGAAAACTTCACTTGTCTAGCTTTGATGGCAAGGTGAGTTAGCACCCATGATCATTTACAAAAGGAGAGCCACAGCTGCACCATTCCTGTTGATGCTGGTGGAAATTCTGCCATCAGCTTTAACTGGAGCCAGGTTGCATCTATAAATTGTTTGGATGTTTATTACCACTTATTTTTAATGCAGTAAGAAAAAGGCTTGAGTTGTAGACCAGGGCCCTCAACATACTGAAACAAATTCAACAAAAAGTCAAAGAGCTTCCAGTCTACAAATAAGCCATAACAAGGCAACTGAGGGCCACAACTGAGAACAGTGTAATACGCAGTGGTCCCCGTAACCCAGCTGCCTAGGGCTTGATTATAATTAAAAGACACCAAGAAAGGCTTAATTTTAAGTGGAGCCCAATAATTAACATTGAAGTTGAAAGAGTAGTAAAGCAGGGAGCATGACAATTAAACATGCCTGAGAATGTAAATATATGGATATGAAGTGTAGAGTGAATGTTGCCAATTTTCAAGTCAATTTTCCTAGTGAAAGCTCTAGTGGGGCAGACAAAAAACAGAGCTTATAAAAGAACCTGGTTGCAACCTTAGCCACAGAGTCTTGACCACAGCTCCATAATAAAATTACTAGTATATTAAGCATGTGAATGTGGGGTGATACAGAAAAGAAGATGGGGCCCCCATGGCTGGCTGGCAAGCCAACTGTGATTTTAACTAAAAGCAGATGGTTTTCAAGAACGAATAGGTGCAACTTGCTCTTTTATGCAAGTCACGCTCAATTCACAGCCATTTTCTTAGATGTACACCTTCAGCACAGGAGTTCATGTGGCCTAAATTGAATGTAATAATCCAGATGGGAGTATAGTGATTCTGCATCCTTTCAACTAGAGGGTCATGTTACGCAGCTCTCCTATTTAAAAGCATATAAAAAAGCAAGCTATTCAGTGTGCAGCTGAGAGTGCAAGGGCTTTAATCTTTACATTATCCATATGAACGCACTTTCTATTTTTGTTCATTGTGCCACACAAACCTAATTGCTGTTGCTTTAGAGCCAGTAACCCCTAAAGGGCAACAATAACCTCAGGCTTTGGTAACATCAACTTTTACTTTTTGGTCATCAGTTCTAACTTAACCCAGGTCAACCATAGCCGAAAGCTGTTGCCAGCTGGTGGTGTATGTAAAGCCAGCAGTCTGAATCCACCTGCACATATAAAATGAAGACAAAGGAATGCCTGCAAACAGAAGCACAATCAGTTGGCTGAACTGCAGTGTGAGCAGGGAAATTGAACTGTACTTGTGTCTAAGGAGCATCCCTCTATGCAGATGTGGATTGAAGAGCTGTACTCATTCACTAAAATATGTATTTAGGAAAGGACTCCAAACTCAGCCCCTTCCTAAAGGGTAAAGTTCCAACATCACGGAGTGGTGACCTTAATTCATCAAGTACTACTTTCTTAAGGAGATCTGTGATTTTAAAAGCACTTTTTAATCATTTCATGTGAAATCTACTTGATGAATTGATAGGTTTAAGAGTTGTCTTCAGGAGGATGGATGGAAAGCTGGAGAATCATTTCTGTTTGCTAGCCTCCCACTTCTCACTATCCTTCTGAGCTAGACTGAAATATGCCACATTGCATGAGCTGTTACCTTATGCAGTTTCTTACTCACAGAATGTATCTTTTGTTACATATGGAGGTGTCGATCCCTAGGTTGAATTAGTTCATAATGAAGACTAAAGACTCCCTGGCTTGTGTTGTTGCTGAGTCTCATAGGTTTTCTTGTTTTATTTTATTCAAAGAACTATGGGGTGTTAACAACTTCTGCAATAAATCTAATAAAAGTAATAGAAAACAAGGGTTACCAGTAGCTCCATCCTGGGTTTTGCTAGCACCAGGAAAGGCAGCTTGGCATCATCACAGGCACATTGTTAGACACAGGAACATAAAAGAAGCACAGGAACCTTTACCCTTGTGTCTCCTGAACCTGTCTTCTCATCTAAACGTATCCAACCACACAAGTAAGTTACCTTAGCCCTTTTCCATGACAAGCAACTGCACAGCTCTGGAAAGTTAGAGAGATCATTTGGGTAATCACAAAATAGTTTACCCAGGGTAAAACTGTTGCCTTATAAGTCTTCCATGTCTGTGAATCAATTAAAACTTGTGACAGGTTACAACAGCCCAAAATGGATACTGTTCATTCAATCAAAATAGAAGAAATGTTTGTAACTATATGTTCATCAGCTCCACATAAATTTACCAAAAAGATCAGAGTTAACCAGCTCTGCTGTCCCTTACAGAATTACTTATCATTATTACTTGAAAATACCAATTCTATAATTTTAATAGAACTTGCACATCTTCTTCCCCCCCACCCCACCCCACCCCCCACC